>CM019063.1:298702566-298940464 GCA_009667805.1 Leptobrachium leishanense
TGTCTAGGGGGTCCTTGCAGTATTTGGTCGATTGGGTGGGGTACGGTCCAGAGGATCGTTCTTGGGTACCGGCTGCGGAAGTCCATGCTCCTAGGCTAGTGAAGGCCTTCTATTTGGCACACCCCCGTGCTCCTGGGGGTCGTCCAGTGGCCGCCCCTGGAGGGGGGGGTTCTGTCACGGGGACCCAGGGGATGCGGCGCCTGGCAGCAGCTTCCTCGCTGCTCGCTGGCCAGGCGCCGAATGTAAGCGCTTCCGGGCCCGCTCACGTGGGACGCCGAGGGGCGGGGCCTGGCGCTGTGACGCGGACCCGCCGGGTTTAAAACCCAGTCTCTCCCATACACCGGTGCCCTGACGTGGTATTCACCTCCCGCAGAGCTCTTGTGTGATTTTGGCTATCTCCTGTGTTAACCCCGTGTATGACCCTTGGCATTGGCAAACGAACCCTCCTGTGTATGACCCTTGGCATTGGCAAACGAACCCTCCGGTGTATGACCCTTGGCATTGGCAAACGAACCCTCCTGTGTATGACCCTTGGCATTGGCAAACGAACCCTCCTGTGTATGACCCTTGGCATTGGCAAACGAACCCTCCTGTGTATGACCCTTGGCATTGGCAAACGAACCCTCCTGTGTATGACTCCTGGCATTGGCATTTACTCTGTTCTAGGTTCTGCCCTTAACGTTGGTACCGAGGTCAGTCTGTGTGGCATCCTAAGCACACATCAGACTACCTCTGCTATTACTAAAGTCCTAGGGAGGACTTGTGATCTGGTCTGTACCCCTGTCTGGTATTTCCCTTTCTTTGTCTGTTACCTGTTTCGTTGCCTTTATAGCTTTGCCGACCATTCAAGGATCGGAAGAGTAGAAAGTGAGCTACATAAAGAGATCTATATCTTAGTAGTCAGAAAGATTCGTGACAATACTCTATCCCATACCTCTGTCTGGTGTTACCCCTTGTTTATATATTGTCTGGTTATTTGTCTGTTTAGTATCACCGACCATTCAAGGATCGGAAGGGTAGAGAGCGGTCTGCGTAAAGGGACCACACTTTTGGTAATCAGGGGGATCCGTGACAACTACTTCAGGTTCGAGGACTCCTTTTACCTACAACAGTCTGGGACGTCCATGGGTGCCCCCATGGCACCAATGTATGCAAATGCTTTTATGTTTATGTATGAGACTCAACATATTTTGCCTCTTTTTTCCAAAGGTCTCAAAGCATATTTCCACTTTATCGATGACGTTTTTTTAATCTGGGAAGGTCCACACTGTGAGTTTCAGTCTATCATGGACAAGATCAATCACATCGATTCTACCATCCGCTTTACTTATGAGTTCAGTAATGATTGTATTAATTTTCTTGACCTCTCATTCCATCGGGTTGGCGACAGGATCGGCTATGGTCTGTACAGAAAGGAAACTGCTCGCAACACTTTATTGCATGCGAGCAGCTTTCACCCTCCGCACTTATTTGAATCTCTCCCTGTGTCTCAGTTTCTACGCGTTCTCCGTAACAACTCTGGTGAGGAGACCTGTGCCTTACAGACAGACGAAATGTTTACTAGATTCCTACAGCGTGGTTATACACGCCCTATCCTTGATAGAGCCCTCGCAGCTGCTAAACGGAAATTCCTTAACCCACGTGACACAATCAACATTAACCCCAAAAGGCTGTTTTTTCCGCTGACATATAATACACAATCTCCCTCTGTATCCAAATGCATTAAAAGAAATTGGAGCGTCCTACAAACTGACGCCCAACTCCCAGCCATCTTTAGAACCCCTCCTTTGATCTGTTACAAACGTAACAAAAATTTACGTGATCTTCTTGTCCATACCGATCAATTCTCTTTGATCCATCGTACCCCCGTGCAACATCCTGGTTGCTTCAGGTGTACAGGATGCACCACTTGTAATTCCATGATCCCAGGCCAGCATTTTTTTCACCCTCACAGTGGCAAAAAAATTTCCATCAGACATAGAATCACTTGCACCACGGAGTTTGTTGTCTACCGCTTGACCTGCCCATGTGGTCTCTCCTACATAGGGAAGACCCAAAATTCCTTACGTACACGCCTAGCCAACCATCGCACTGCGATCAGAGGAGCCTTATCCGGCAAGGAAAATCCCCAACCAGTAGCCCGTCATTTCCAGGAACTCCATCACCCTCTGTCTACCCTGCGCGTCATGGGGATAGACCATGTCCCCTTGTCTCCTCGGGGAGGTGATAGGGCATTAGAATTACTTAAGCGTGAATCCTTCTGGATTTTCACGCTTGCTACTGTATCTCCTGGAGGCTTGAATGAACAAAACAGCCTTCACTGCCATCTCAGCCTCCGTTAGCTCTCTCTTTTTTACTGGTCCTCCAGCCTTTTTATCTTCACACATTAGCACATGGCATTGTGATTATTGTTCCTTTGGCCAGTGCTTCTATTTTTTGTCCTTTGTGTTAGTTCTGTTTGAACCTTTTTTTCTGTGTGAATTATTGTTATTTACCTTACCTCAGGCTGGGCGGGTTCCTTGTTGGTGACCCCGCCTGCCTTGCACCTGTGTTTGATTTCCAATTACTCTGTAGGTATATAATGCTTGTTGCTTCTTCTTTCTGTATCCTGATGAAAGTCCACTAGGACTGAAACGTCGAATCCTTGAATAAATTTCTTCAACTTACTTTCCAGCCTCCATGTGCAGAATCTTCGGATGATTATTGTGCCACTGACCACTTTCTGGCACCGGAGCACCTTTAACTCACGACTGGGTGTGCGGGGGAGTTCGTTTTCTTTATATATATATATGTATGTATATATGTATGTGTATATATATATATAGATATATATATATATAATAAGCATAAAAATAACATAAAAACTTGCTATAACATGCCGTAATCACACAATAGAAACACACAGAAACCTAGCCATAGCACACGGAGACCCCACAAGGACCTAGCCATAACACACGGAGACAACACAAAGGGAATGTAATCACACATAGGAACTTGATATAACAGACTGAATCACTGGACATTAATCACTATAACTCTATAGTGTGCCGATGAGAAAAGCCCCATACGTGCATTGCTGAGTAACACCTTTAGTGGATTCTCAAGCAGCTTCACATGCTGGCCTTTTATGTGGGTTATGATTTATAGGGTTATTCAAAGAGCTGTGTGTTTTAAATAATGTTGGAGTAACCCCAAGGGCAAAGCAATAAGTTGATGAACAAATTAATTTGTATACTGTATTTAAGTTCACTATTCTAATTGTTGCAATTTTAAAGTGACACAGCAGCAATGTACAATCTTTTGTTTTGAGCACTTGCTACAGTTGAGTAAATAATTATTTAGAACGGTAACGTTGTCTTTATTGAGGGAGAGGAAAGACTTATTTCAGGAATAGAGGAAACATGAGCAGTAACTCACTCATATTTCCCACTTGTACCATCATCATAATAAAGCCTGCGAGTGGATAAGTATTAAGTGTATTTATTCGGGGAATTTTAAGATATGTTGATAATAATCTATATGCGTGTGTGTGTGTAATCTATTGGGTTAAATACGCGCTAATTTATCCGTTCTAGTGATTTGCATTGTTAGCTAGAATATGCTCGTTGATATTTGCTTCACTTTGTAATACTGGATCACACCTTATTATTTGTATAGTCTGTATGATCTTCTAAACATAGGTAGTCAGTGACCGCATGGCTGGCAGCCATCTTAAACCTCAAAAAGTCACATGTGCTTCTGCCAATGAGGAAGGGCTGCAGCAGTAACTGTACAATCTGTTTAAGCTTACATTTGCGCAACTAAATTAATCCAGATTGTTTCTGCCAGATTTATGAATATATAACAATTACTAACCAAATACACATCTAAATGTGCCTGTTATAATTTATGAAGAGGCTTATCAACTAAACAGTGATTCTGTATGTTAGCAAGTGCTGTGTCATTTGGTTAGTTCGGTTGGTTTAACTTCGGGTCTATAGATTAATATACTAAGCAAGAATCAGTTTCATTTTGGACGGAGGTTAAACACTTTCACATGTGCAGCTTGGTTCTATTGATAAGGGATTCCAGGGTTGAGGACTCATAAAATGGAGGACAATGCAGCCACTTATGTACAGAACATCTATGCTCTTTCTCAACTCAAAATGGAGACGGCGTTATTTACATTTCGCAAGGGGACACACACATACAGAGGGGGAAGGTGCACAAACAATGCAGTCACTCTCAGATGCAAACAATGGATCAGATAACAGTGAGCTGGTGACCTTAGTTGCTGGGGGGAGGGGCTGATGGAAGCATGTGAAAACAAAAGGAATTCATTACTTGCAGGGGGGTGTACACTATACAAAGACTGGATCGTAATACAGAGGTTACGCTATACAGAGGGAATACAATACTCTACATGATACACAGAGTAAGGGAATGTAAGGAAAATACATACAAATAAACATTGGGACGGCCGTTTCTTTGCAGAGGCAATAAGTAGGGAAGATGTTTCAGTTAGCTACCATTCATTCAATCAGGTGGTGATTTTGGTAAGGGTAGATGGCGAGGGGACAGAGTTACCTATGCTTGATCTAGAGGCAGCCTTCAGGCCGTACCGCTGTGTCCAGTTTTTTTTTTCTTTTAATGGGGTGTAAATTCGATGGTTAATTTTACATCGATATCTGTTTACCCATTGGGGTGGGCAATATCCCATGCTCCCTTTTTAAAGGCTTCCTAGTTTTTTGCATTGCTTAGTGGAGAAGAGAGCGGGGAGGAGACGTATAGTACATTACTTGGACGATTTCATGGTAACGGGTTCCAAAGGGACTGGAGAATGAGGTAGGATCGGGAGGAGGGGGTGACAAATAAGTTTAGTTGATCAGGGAGAATTGTAGGTGGTTTGGGGGGAATGGCGAGACATTAAGATCAAATGGTCTAGTGTAATTTCAAATGGTGAGCAGGAAAATGGCCCAGGAGTGGATTCAATGGATGGGTGCAAAGCTTGGTGTTTCTGGAATTTTTTATTTTCCAATCGTCGGGGCAATACCACTGTGGGGGATAGAATTAAATAAATAAATAAATAAATAAAATAATAAATAAATATATAAAAAAAAAACCTTTTTGTTTCGGTCTGATATTCAAGGTGTGGTGCAAGTGCTGAATATCAGGTCTGCATCATCACCGCAGGTTGTAGCCTATGTCAAGTATTTGGTGTTGATATGTTTGAAAAGCAATATTAATTTCACGGCAAATCACATACCGGGGTAAGGAAGGTGGTGGCGGATACATTGTCCAGTTTCAGGTGGGATGTGTCCCGACATTTGGCACCGGGAGGAGGAAAGAAAGGAATAATAATAATAATAATAATAATAATAATAATAATAATAATAAAAACATTTTTCCAGGGTGAAGACTGCCCTCCATTTCTTTGCCAGATGGGGAGCAGTTAGAGGGCATCAATGATTTGGTGAGGAGATTGTTGTTGCAGAAGACATGGGCACCGTAGAGCAAGCAGTGAAAGGGTTGGATCGAGTTTTAAAGGGACAGAGGAGGTAGGGCAGAATGTTGTTTTCAAATGGCTACTGAAGTTCGGCGGTAAGTCAATAAAGGACAGCTTGGAACTATTTAGTGGTATTTCATTCTTTGCTCGGTTAAAGGAAGAGGACTGGGCTAAACAATTCAAGGTGAGGAAGATCTTGACAGCAGAGTACAAGTAGGAGATAAGATGGAGCTGATAACAATCTTTGTAGGGCAGCATTTGTTTTAGTTTTACAGCTGCCCTAAGGATTGAGGAAACCATTGCTCTAGGTGCCCATGGTGGGGAAGTATGCCAGTGGTATGTATGAGGGATACTTGGAGACGACTCCTTCAAACGGTCGCAGGTTATGGGGGCACAAGGGTGGTACTAACTTGTCCGGGTGTCAATTCAAAATGGTTCCGCAGCAGGCCACGGAGGGGCTTGGTTGAAAGGGAATTACATTGCCCCATTCTTTCAGGATAGGAGCTGCTGGTACTGAGGCAGAATTGGGTTACCCAAAGGATCGAATTAAAAAGATGGGGAGATGGAAATGGGAAGTGTATAGGAGATATGTGAGGTCATTAAAGAAATGAAGGGAAACCTTATGAGGAACAATTGTTTTGTTTTAATAATAATAATTTGTTTCCTTGTTTCTTTTGGTTTCTTTTCAGTTCGGGTACACTGGTGTGTGTGTGTGCATTACAGTTAATAGTTTACATTTTGTTTATTTGCAGGACGTGCAATGAGAGTGCGGATCCTGGGACACTCCTATGTGCACTGGATGGAGAGTCATGCTGCTGGCACCAAGAGAGGAGCAACCCCGGGGTGCAGCGTAATTGAAGTAGGGATTAGATGGATAGGGAAGCAAGGTAGGGGGTGGGGCAGTTATTGGGAATAGCAAAGACATCCAGGAGAAAGAGGGGTAAGCCAGATATTATGGTACTACATTTAGGGGACAGCTAGAGAAGAGATAGGTATTGTGAGTGGTGAAATAGCGGCCTGGCACGTGGGGATGCAATGGTAGGGGGAGGGTCTGCAGGGTACGGTCGTGAGTGTGGTTTCGTACGGCCAAGCTCAGGTGCCTTCCTGGTTTGCAGATCCTCTCGGCCTGCTATTTGCGATATAAAGAGACCCCTGAGCAGACGTGTGGTCATCCTGCTTAGCCACGTGGGGCCGCTATTTCTGGGCAATATGTGTGGTGCATTGCATTTGCTGATGTTATCTGGCAATGGTTTTGGAGCACCCCGAAATAGGAGCAAGAAGTGAGGAGTTCATTGAAGGAGTGATAAGGCTGGCAACACACTCTTCATTGAAGGCGCGATAAGGAGCCTTTTGTGGGGTAAGAGGAAAGGTCACGGCTTTTTATTGGTGGCAGTAAAAAGAAAAAGAGGGTCCTCGTTTTTGGTGGCGGTGAAATAGGCGGCCTGGCACGTGGAGGGCGATAGTGGGGGGAGGGTCTGCAGGGTACGGGGTGAGTTGTGGTTTCATACGGCCAGGCTCAGGTGCCTTCCTGGTTTGCAGATCCTCTCGGCCTGCTATCTGCCATAAAAATACACTGAGCAGACGTGTGGTCATCCTGCTTAGCCACGTGGGGCGCTATTTCTGGGCAATGCTTGTGGTGCATTGCAGTTGCCAGTGTTATCTGGCTGCCAGTGTTATCTGGTGTAGTGTATTTGGCATACGAGGATCGATAAAAATTCTGCCTTAGAGGCAAAGAATTTGGCCTTAAGTAATAAAAGACGTGACCTTTTCAAAATGCCAATACTTTGTTGTGTTTTCATTTACGGGAAAATGGAGGGGGGAGGGGGGTAGTTGGTATTAAGAAGGTAATTTACATGGGAGAAGTTGTAAGAAGAGAATAGGGGTATAATTCTTAGTTCGAGAGAGAGACTAATTAGGATTGAGCAAGGTTTAAGAATTATCCCTGTATTACATAAGAATTGAAAGGGAGGGAGTTCCCTTTGTTCTATGGGATCAGGCATGGGGGCTTTTTTGCTTGATGAGCTGAAGCATGGCCGATTTGGGATTGGATGCAATAGGGAGAGGAACAATGGGAGGGAGGGGAAAGGGGGGGAGTATAAAAGACAAGGCGTGGGGGCAGTTGTGTATTGCTGTTAATTTTCTTTTACTCCCACCCAACCCACCCTGTTTGTTTCTCTTTCACAGATGCTGGTTCTCTACAACAACGGAAAGGTCACGCAGCAGAAGCACCATGGATAGGGGCAATGCAGTGGTGATTTCACCACTCATACAAGACCGCCCGTGGTTTCCCATATGGAAATATGCCATGTTGCATGAACCCGGTTCATGGTTTATACGGCCATGTCTGGGGGATTGTCTAAATATGGACATGGTTAGTCTACCTATTCCATCAAGTTATACACCATGTTACATGAAGCCAGCCTGTGGTTTTTGAACGGCCAGGGTTGGGGGATTGTTCTTTGATTAAAAGCATGGTTTAGAGCAATTATTATCGATCAGATAGTATCCCAAGTAGCTTGAAGCCAGTTGGTGTTTTTTTACGGCCACAACTGGGTGGATTGCGCTTAAATTGGGTACTTTACCATGTGGCAGGAAGCCAGCTGGTGGTTTGAACGGCCACAGCTGGGGGATTGCGCTTTAAGATGGACATGGTTTAGGTTAGGGAGGAGCGGTGAAATAGGCGGCCTGGCACGTGGAGGGCGATAGTGGGGGGAGGGTCTGCAGGGTACAGGGTGAGTTGTGGTTTCATACGGCCAGGCTCAGGTGCCTTCCTGGTTTGCAGATCCTCTCGGCCTGCTATCTGCCATAAAAATACACTGAGCAGACGTGTGGTCATCCTGCTTAGCCACGTGGGGCGCTATTTCTGGGCAATGCTTGTGGTGCATTGCAGTTGCCAGTGTTATCTGGCTGCCAGTGTTATCTGGTGTAGCGTATTTGGCATACGAGGATCGATAATAATAATTCTGCCTTAGAGGCAAAGAATTTGGCCTTAAGTAATAAAAGACGTGACCTTTTCAAAATGCCAATACTTTGTTGTGTTTTCATTTACGGGAAAAGGGAGGGGGGAGGGGGGTAGTTGGTATTAAGAAGGTAACTTACATGGGAGAAGTTGTAAGAAGAGAATAGGGGTATAATTCTTAAAATTACTGTCTACCCTTCCCCCTCCTAAACACACGTCCTGTACTACAAAGAATAACAAATATTTTAGAGAGATCTGGTTAAAGCCAGTCCTTAGGGGTGGGGGGATTGATGGAAGCAAGGGCAGCCAAAGGAATACAATTCTTGCAGATACATAAAAGGGAAACACAGTGTATACAACACGACACTACAATAAATACATCAGGGAATAATACAACACAGATGTTAGGGAATAGGGCACAGAAAACACAAACAAAATGTACCTAGAACTGTAGATACAGGGTGACTTTAACATAGGAGAAGGCAGGGAAACAATATAAAGCATCAGGCCTGCACCTCCCAAACGCATCTCTATGTCCATGTACCACAAGGCCAAAGTAACTACTGTCATATATCTCCCTCTTTCGTGGGAGACTAACCTGGGAAAAGACCCTGTGCGGGTTGATTTCCAGGTTGGTCGGGACTGGGCATTTATTATTCTCTGTAAAACAGGATTATCCAGGGCAAAATACAGGTGCTACGAGCTACTCACTGAACCATCCTGAGCATCTCCTTAGGTCGTATCTGCCGCTGGGGAGATGTGACACCAGTGTCTTCTCCCTTTAGGCTAGGGTCAGACGAGTGTCTTTGGAGAGCGGAAGGAACGTCCGTGAGAGTGGACGTTCCTTCCACTCGACGGCCGTCTGACCACCTTGCTGAGCGCACTCAGTGTGCTCAGCGCTGCAAAGCACGGTCCTCCTATGGAGGATCACACTTTGCAGCCCCTTCAACGCATGTCCTAGCGCATCGACTGGGAGGATTTGATAATGGACGCTTGTTGCGTGCGCATTTCATGAGCTTGCACAAGCGTGTGACCGGCCCCATTGCAGCGTCACAACGCTGCGACAGACGCCAGTAAGCACGTCAGTACAGGTGCACATAGTACGCTCATCTGACGCCAGCCTTAGTCCCATCAGCCGCTGGGGAGAATATAGAATGGCTGGTGTCTCCACGACCACCGAATTGGTAACCTGAGCCAACTCCCCAGTGTCCTGGGGGCACACACCTGGAAACCTCAATCACATCCATGATCCCAGGGCAAGTACCCTCCACTATCCAGGAAAGTGGGTAAGCTGCAAACTGTCTCTCTGGCACTGGAAGCACGAGGGCAGCCGGATCTCTTCTCCGCTGGACGCACTCAATCGCTCTCTCTGGCAGGAAGCACGAGGACAGACGGATGCCCGATTCACAAACAGGACCATCCACGCCGTCCGTCTCGCCCTCTCTGGTCTCACCTTCCTTCCCCACGTGGTCTTCCTCCCCTGGAAATCGCGAGCCGCCCCGCCCTCTGCTGGGATGCATAGTTTTCTTCCTGTCAAGCTGCATTAGGCCCTCTGTACTCGAAATTACATGTTCCAGAATCCTTTTGTGATACCTTCAGTCTTCCTGTATTAACAACTTCCTTTACCAATGAAGAGACAGGGAAAGGAGGGGGGAAATTCCCCCACAGCTGTGACAGGCTGCATGTTTAAGTCTGGGCTGCAGTGGGAAACACAAGTCCACAAGCGGTCTGAGAGGCCCCCGCTACATCTAATAAAGTATTCATTATTTTATTTTGCAGTAAAAAGTCTCTTTATTTATAGATTCTTTAGGATCTTTTAGGCATTTTTCCGGATTATTTTTTTTTTGTGAAAATATTTTTCCCGTTTTTTTTTCTATCGTTTTTTTCTTTTTTCTGTAACAGCCCTTTTTATTATCATTCATTGGATCTTATAAGCAAATTTCATTTTCATTCTGTAGTTTCTTTGCAAACAGCGTTTCACTTTTCAAACATTCAAGTGTACTGTTTTCCTTTTTTTTCACTCCATTCGTCTGCGGTGTCAGTTTTTTCCGGCAGCTGCTCTGCGCTGTGATCGGCGGCTACTCGGGTTTCTCCGGCCTGTTCAGCAGGGTTAATCCAGATGTTTTTGTGGCTTTCGGTGTGCGTTCGCCGGGTTTTGAGATGAGTGTTCGGTGGGTTTGCGGCGGCTTTTCCCTGCACTACGACGGCCCTGTGGTGCTTGCTGAATACACCGTAGGGTCGCCGAAATGGGATCGCCAAATTGCACCGAATTGAAGAGAATAAAAAGTCACCGAACGAGCGGTGACTTTTCGATTCTCTTTGAATAACCCTGATAGTACCAGGAATACAGGAAGCACTGACTTTCAGGAACAAGAGACCCTTCAGGAACAGAAGCCCTCAGGAAACAAAAACCCTCAGGAACTAGGAATCCTCAGGAACTGGACCCATGCAAGAACAAGGAGCCTCTGTGCTGCTTGCATATTTATAGGGACGGGCGGACCAATTAACCCCAGGCCAGAACAGCAGCCGGGGAATCCAGGTTCGACACAGGGCGGACTGGCTTGGCTGAAAGAAGAGCTGGCATGGATCGCTCTCACCAGCAGGGGGCATGGCTAGAATCAATGGAAACGTGACAATAAGTCTTAACAAATTTATACTCACACAATGAAGCTCAACAGACAGCGTCAACTCAGCAAAACTGACACCTAGAAGGAGTATTTCCGTTTAAATCAATTTTCATTTTCAGGCTGACATTCCTTGACATATGTACTGAGATTATTATTATTATTTATGTATTTATAAAGCCCCAGCGTATTCTGCAATGCTGAACAATGAGCACAATATAGACAGGGTTACAATACATTGAGAGTGAACAACATTTTGACATACCAGTACAGGAGGAAACGAGGGCCCTATTCTCGTGGGAATTTAAAATCCTGAAATAGGATGAACCAAAGCCTGGACCTGAAGAGATGCAGGTGGAAAGACTGTAGGTTTTCTAGCGTGAAGAAAAGATGGCTGCTGCAAACCAGGATGAGGAGCAGCACAGGAATTGAGACCGAAAGGGAGGAGCCAGCTGACTACAGACAAACTAAAGAAGCCCAGCAAGGACAAAAATAACCAGATAGGCGTCAGCATCAAACAGAAAATTAAACACAGAACACAAAATAATAATAAAAAATAAGCCCTGAGTCGTGGGACATGACACTAACTGATTTTTTTTGTAATAGAGGCTAACCTCTTCTTGGTCATCATGAAGTCTTATTTAATTTCGACATTCTTCTGCTTTTTCAAACGATTAAATCGTAATGAATATAACCACACTAGTCTTGGTGTGTCTTTTTAACATTATCCTTGGAACTGATTTTATAACTGAAAACATATGTGTGATTAGATCAGCAGGCCAGCTTTAATCAGTTAGCGTTTTCCTTCTTAGATTTGTTACTGGAAAATATGCTTGGAATGCAAGGAAATTGTTATAACATTTTAACATATGAAGCAATAAAAATTATGAAATCAAGACTCACTAAACTATAAAATAACTAATGTTGCCTTATCTCCTGAAATAGAAGTAACCAAAGCCTGGACCTGAAGATCACACAAAAACACTCATTGTGTCTGAGGGAAAAATAAAAAGATAAAGGCACTATTACAATCCTAACATGGGAGCACTAACCGGGAAAATCTGAACCTGCAGATCTTCCTGTAGATTCCCCAAATTAGCATGGTATTCCGGGGCAGGCGCTACCTCAGCACCTCTCCCCTGAATGCAGTGCTACTAACTTACGTGCCATCACGTTTATCACATCCTGGAGTCCATGAGACTCCATGGAGGGTTGTGCTTGTGGGCCGCGAGCCCTGTGCAATCTCACTCTCCAGAGATTGCGCAGCGCCACAGAATGATCACGGAGAGAGACTAATTGTTCCCAGTCTCACTCTGCTCCTGGCCATAAGAAGCAGCGGATCAGGCCACTTTGGGATGAGAGGTGAGTATGGGATTTAATATCGGGCTTTTAGGGGATGTGAAGTATTGAGGAGAGACGGAATCGGAAGCGACGATGCTTAAGAACTTTCCCTGATTGAGCAAGAAGCAGAAAATTGGGTGAGTTCCCTGTGTTCCCAGTTTGTTGCTGGGATTGGGTTTCAGGGCGGATATGTGGCGCAGGAAGTGGAGAGCTGGGAGGAGTTCCCTTTGTTTCCAGTCTGTTGCTGGGATTGGACTCAGGGCAGATAACAGAAGGGGAGGGGTAGAGGTAGTAAAAACGGGAGTGCAAGAGTCTGAAGATCACTTCTAACCTTTTTTCTTTTCCCACCCTACCCACCCTGTTTTTTAGGTTACTGCCTGAATACTGAGTCAAAAAGGTCACGCAGAGATCAGTTGGACCATGGATAGGGGCAAATGAAGTGGTGATTCCGCCAGTCCTTCAAGACCGCCCGTGGATTCCCATATGGAGTCATACCATGTTGCAGGAAGCCGGTTGGTGGTTTTGCGGCCAAAGCCGGTGGATTACTTTAGATGGGCATGGTTAGTTGAGGTAGTCAGATAATTTCGCAATGTTACATGAAACCAGCTGGTGGTTTTGCGGCCAAAGCTGGGGGATTGTATTGACATTTACTTCGGCTGGTGATTTTGTGGCCAAAGCCTGGGGAGTGTTTTTGATAAAAGACATGGTCTAGTTGAGTTAACCATGTTACATGAAGCCAGCTGGTGGTTTTGCGGCCAGAGCTGGAGGATTGTTTTTTATTAAATACATGGTTTAGTTGAAGTAGTGGCAAGGATATAATGTCACCATGTTACATGAAGCCAGCTGGTGGTTTTAATTTACGGCCAAAGCTGGGGAATTGATTTTACCATGACGCTGGCTGGTGGGTTTGTGGCCAGAGCTGGGGTATGGTGTTAACGATTGACATGGCTTAGTTCAATATGGCCAATAGTACAGTTTGCCATGTCACAGGTTGCCGGTTAGTGGTTTTGCGGCCAGAACCGGGGATTGTTTTTTATAACGAACACGGTTAGGTTGATCTTTGGAGAAATATGCGACCCTGGCACGTGGAGAGGCGATAGAGGGGGAGGGTCTGTAGGTTAGGGGGTCTGGGTGGTGGTTTTTCAGCCAAACTCAGGTGCCTCCTGGTTTGCAGAGCCTCTCGGCCTGCTATTTGCTATAAAGAGAGCAGTGGGTGGTCACTCTAGCTTAGCCACGTGGGGCCGGCCGCTATTTCTAGGCAATGCTCGTGGTGCATTGTGGGTGCCAGTGTTATCTCGCTGGATTTCTGGTACCAGTGTTATCTGGTGTTACCTATTGTGAGAAAGCGAGGATCGCTTATAATTCTGCCATAAAGGCAATGATTCTGGCCTTATTTATGGGGAAAGCGGGGGGGGGGGGTGAGGGGTGGGTGCTTGATTTGGAAGGGAATTAAGGTAATTTAAGAAAGAGGAAGTTGTAAAAGAGAAATAAGGGTAAAATTCTTAATGATTTTGCAAATGCAGAATCATTTAACATCAGCTTTTAGGAGGTGCTAGCGTTTGGCTCTCCACATCCCAATGTTAATTTCTGCCAGCACTTTGTAATACCTCACTTATTGAGACACTGACAGGGTTATTCAGAGAGAGGTGAAAAGTAGGAGAATGGCTGGAGAATGGTTGCGAAAGATGGGAGGTACTAACTGATTTCACCTCACGTATCATCGGAAATGTAATATGAATGCCATGTGTTAAACTCCGTTATCCTAGCGCTAACGCTTACATATCGAGATGTTACATTAGCACCACCTATGAGATAGAGCCCTAAAACGGGAGTAAAGGGATATTATAGGTCTGTGCCATGTTTTGTCCATTTTGTAGTCGAAATCTAAAATGATCAGATGCAGTTCTTTTGGCATCCAAGCGTTCTTCACTTGCTGTACTGTTTATGCAAAGTGCTGTGCTTTTGGCCCAGGGCTGCCTGCTGTGCGTGATAACATCTCATACTTTGGACTGTTTCCATTGAAATCATGATGCATCACCGTGGGAAGTTTAACTAATTCTCTTTCACTTCCAGTAAATTTTCTTTAACAGTGCTGAAGTGATTATATTTTTCTATTTTGATAACTTTCATGAGACCACTGTCCATTATATATATTCCTGGTTGTTTTTACGTATGTATATTTATGTTTGAACCTGGTTTTGTACAGTAGTTCCATTACTTTAAAAGGTCACTAGCAACCATGGCCATAGATTTTAGAGTCATGGTGCTCCTGAATGTCTTCCCCTCGGCTGTCCCTAGAGGCCCTGACAGACTTACAAAGTGGAGAGCTTCCCTCTGCCATGATTACTGTCTTTTGGCTGAAGCTGGGCTGCCTCTGAGGTTCTGATCAGCTTTGCACAAGTTTCACAAAGCTAATCAATGCTCTTAATGTAGATGTATTGAGAAGAAGGCAATGATCGGCATGTGTACATGTCAGTTTATGACAATTCTTGCTGAAGGAGTCATCACCTAAATGAGTCCCGAGGGTATTGTCTAAGGCACTTTTGGCTACAAACGGGAAAGGAGGGTCCAAGTTGGGGGTAAGTAGGGGATAGTAATTAGTGTCTCCAGTATTCTCCACCCACTCCCCCATTTATAGACTAGAGTGCTCTTTTGAAGGGTCATTCTAAATCCATACTGGTAAAAGATTAATTTTAACAATTTAAAGGTGGAGAAAATGGTTAATTATGTATTGCTTTGAGGGTTTTGACTATGATCATGTCTTCATCAAACAAGACTAGCGCACACAGCCAACTGATGCTACGTCATTGAGAGTCTGGCAGAATTTGGTTCCTTAGCTCAAATTTGGGAACTAAATTACTATGAGTACTTCTTCTTGGAGGAGCTCTCAACCCTGGGAAGGCTTGAATGGCAGCCTACAGGGTGGCAGGAAAATCTCTGCGTTGAAATCTGTTGAAGTGGCCATGAAGAACCGTGGGCTGCACTTAAGACACCATGACCATATAAATTCTAGTGTTCATTTTGGTTATATTGTCCCTTTTACGTTTCCCTTTATGTTTTGCAGTGGGTAAACACTGCATTATGTCTTTTACTTACATTTACAGTCATACCACTAGACTAAATTTATCTGATTTTTAGTGTCTGAGAATTAATAGCTTTCCTTTCCCGGTTCAATTGCTCAAGTAATGATAGGATCTCTATGTCAGTGATGTCATAGCTGGCGTTCAACTTTGATGTGCAAATCTTTCTGTGTGAGAACCATAAAATTATTTCCATTGGCTTTAAACAGAGCTCGGATGACCTTGCCAGTTCCATAGACTTTAATGAGTTGCCATGGTTCAGCATAGCTCTGGATAGGTTTATACCCATGGACATAGACACTGGGGGAGATGAAGGGGGTATCAATTCACCCCAGGCAACTAATCATAGACATGTTCACACTCTGCACTTGGGATTGAGTATTTGTTGTATGCTTATGCTACAAATGATTGGTAAGACTGCATCTTGAATATGCTGAGCAATTTTGGGTACCTGTTATAGAAAAAGGTATTGTGGAACTTGAAAAAGTGCAGAGCTGGGCAACTAAATTAATAAAAGTGAATGGAAGACTTACATTATGAAGAAAGGCTAACAAGCTCAAACCTGTTAATTTAGAAAAATGGCCTGTGCAAACTTTTAAACAACAAGTGGATGACTTCCTGCAAAAACATAATATTAAGGATTATAATATTTAATATATATGTAAAAGCTGCTTGATCCAAGGAGAAATCAGACCACTATCTGGGGTTAAGAATGAATTTTTCCCCAATAGGAATTATTCACTTAGCGCCGATCTTGCCATTGCATTGCACCAAATGGTGAATTTCACTGCGACACGCAGACACAGAGCTGTGCACCATTTACCAGTCCTGTGTCTGTGTGTCATGGTGAGAGAGAGATCACTGCTGCTGTGCACCTCTCTTCCTTGCTGTCACCCTTGGCGGTCTGACCCTCCGGCCCCCCTTAGTACGCTACTGCTCCCAGCTGTTCTCCCATTGCCTCGGCATTGACTTGCACATCTCCCCTGCTTGCTTCGCGAGTAATGGAGGAGGTCGGTGGAGACGCTGCAAGCAGGGCAGGATTTACATCTCAGGAGCCTGTAGGCAAAAGAAATTTGGAGTGCCCCTCCATTTAAAAAAAACTGGAAAACTGTTTCTTACTGCACTCACATCAGAAGATGGGGCAGAATCTGTTGCCTTAAAAATGTAGCAGAATAGGGCTCAAGTTAACCTTAAAACAAGCGCAAATAGTACCTTAACCTAATTTATAAGTCTAGCCTTAATTTCTAATCCTAGCTATGGAAAATGATGCTCCATTTCGGCCTGGAGCAACCATAATTCTGGGCATCAAATTATGACCGCGGCCAAGGGTCTTTTCATACTTTGAAGCTGCTTCATTTTCAGCAATTTTTCAGTGATGACTTACTGACGGTGTAGGAAATGAGATGGTGAATTAGTGCAGCATCGCTGTTCACTTAATTTTTGTCTATTACCACATGGGTCTAAATTATTGTAAATTGTAATTACAGTATTTTGACAGAGCAAGGCACCACCTGGTGGTAGGCACCTGTAGGCACATGCTTACTCTGCCTATTTATCAGGTCTATTCAACAAAGGTGAAACTCAGGTGAATTAACTGTTGAATTGAAAAATCCAGGTCGAAATAGCCGAACCAGAAAAAATTCTCCCATTTATCTCACTTTTCAAATCTGCTGTAAATTCTCCAGAGTTTAACCATCTAGTGAATAGTCCTGTATAAATCTGGTGTCCCTTTGAAGAATGACACCCGTCACATATTGTGGCTGACGATCCACGCATGCGCAGGAGTGATGTCCCGACATCTGACCTAGCGGCAGCTGGTCGTCCCGTCACACCTGATCATGCGCGGATCATCGAATTCGCCGTCACCAAGGCAGCAAGAGTGGAGGCAATATGTGATCATCAGAAAATGTCTCTAGTTTAGTGCGCATGTGCATAAAATGCCACTTAGGTAGAGGGGGGGGGATATCGGCATGGATATATACATTGAGCAGTTCGAAGTATACTGCTCACTGAAAGGAGGTGAGGGCCACCTGCCGGCCTACCACTGACAACTGTAGGCGGAAGGGAAATCCCCACGTGTAGATGTTATCATGAGCAGATAGGTGCTCTGTAATAGGGCACCAAGCCCTGCGGCAGCGGAGGGTCGCAGGATCCAAATCCTGGAACAGCTGCAGGGGTTTATCCTCATAGTCCAGTTGGAGGTTGCGTGCGGCTTGAAGGATCTGGTGTTTCGCCATGAAATAGTGCATGCGGAATATCACGTCCTGTGGGATAAGTGACGAGAGATTTGGGGGTCTTTGGGCCCTGTGGATCCGATCCAGCAATAGATGGGCCTCCGTTATGTCAGGGGCAAGACGACGCAGTATACCCTGCACAGTCATGTTAAGATCTTTGGGTGACACAGATTCAGGGAGACCTCTCAGTCTAATATTATTCCTTCTGAAACGATTTGACAAGTCCTCTAGCTTAATTCCAAAAAAAAAGACTCTTTTTGCCAGCTCCCCGGTTCCCTCCGCCAATTCGTTGTGGGCCTGCGTTATCTCTGTGGCCTGGTCTTCTAATTCAGCCGTGCGTGCGCCCAGCGAATCGATCTCCCCCCGCAGCTCCGTCCCCAATTTCGCTACCTCATCCGCCAGGAAGGTCTGCATCTGGGGCATCTTGGTAAAGAGGCGCTCCACATCTCCTCTGGAGGCTGGAACCGCGAGGTCAGCTGAAGTGGGTGAGTCTCCCTCCGGGGACAGCATGTTGCATGGGCCGCCATCTTGGTAGGCTTCGGCCTGTTTTCTGTCCGGGACGAAATGGTGGGCTACGGATGGATCCTGCGGCTTGCTTTTTTTTTTTGCGGTTTTGGGGCTGGCATGTTGCTGGAGCTGGAAGAGGGGGTCTGAGGCTGGAAAATGGCTCAGGGGTGCTCCGGAACGAGGGTCTTAGCGCTAGGTATGCGGGAGCCTCAGGTTCACGCGGTCATCTTGGATGGGCGCTAGCTCCGCCCCCCCCCTTGTATATTTTTTGAGAGTAATTGCAATGGCAAAACCACTCAGAAAAAAAGACACATAAAAAAATCAACAATTTTCCTCATATCCCTAGGTAAAGAGGGTAGTGATACCCACTGCCTTCTCTCTGGTTTCAAAAGGCAAGAAATATTTCCTCTGTGTCCTTCTGTCTATCCAGCGTGACATTAATTTAGTCTTGTGTGACACGCCTTTGAGTCATATGGACTTCGAGTGAGGAGTTATTCCCACTCATAGATATTCATTGTCAAGATCACTATTATAATAATACCTTATACACTCACTGGCCACTTTATTAGGTGCACTTGTTCAATTGCTTGGTAACACAAATTGCTAATCAGCCAATCACACAGCAGCAACTCAATGCATTTAGGCATCTAGACGTGGTAAAGACATCCTGCTGAAATTCAAACAGACATCAGAATGGGGAAGAAAGGGGATTTACAGTAAGTGACTTTGAACATGGCATTGTTTGTTAGTGCCACATGGGCTGTTCTGAGTATTTTAATATACGCTGATCTACTGGGTTTTTCACTCACAACCATCTCTAGGATTTACAGAGAATGTTCCAAAAAAAAGAAAGTATCCAGCGAGCGTCAGTTGTGTGGACGAAAATGTTTTGTTGATGTCAGAGGAGAATAGACAGACTGGTTCGAGATGATAGAAAGGCAACAGTAACTCAAATAACCACTCATTACAGCCAAGGTATACAAAATACCATCTCTGAACGAACAATACAACGCGACGAACCTTGAACATGACAATGAGTTCACTGTACTCCAATGGCCTTCACAGACACCAGATCTCAATTCAATAGAGCACCTTTGGGATGTGGTGGATTCGCATCATGGATGTGCGGCTGACAAATCTGCAGCATGATGCTATCAAGTCAATATGGATCAAAACCTCTGAGGACCCCCCTTCCCTCCCTCATGCTGAGATTATTTTTTTGGGACATTCCTGCTGTATCTACACCGTTGTTTCCCTGCAGGGGACATTTTAGTTTCTTAGAGACACTTTTTGGAGGACTTGCAGCTGATTTGATTCTTTTATTATCCCCCCCCCCCGACTTCTTATATTTTTGATGCCTCTTTATGGCGCCCCCTCCCTCCCCCTTATAGATTATGTTCCATATATGAATATGCTGTTTAGCCCTGCAAGGATAAATTTGCTGGTCAGTATGTGACCTTACTTTTTAAAATCTCTGAGGAATATTTCCAACAACTTGTTGAATCTATGCCACCAAGAATTAAGGCAGTTCTGAAGGAAAAAGTGGGTCCAACCCAGTACTAGCATAATAAAGTGGCCAGCGACTGTATAGTGCCAACTAGGGTTGCCAGATCAGCCACGTTTTCCTGGACTCCTATTACTCTTTCATACAGAGGGGAGCACAGAAAAAATGTACTTAGCCATTCAGGTTACTATGACCACTCAATTTACATTGAATGGTCACAGTGCCTAGCATATTCTTTTAATGGGAAATTCTAATGAAAATAGAGTTTTTTGCTTGCCTTAAATAATTGGGCAGATGTTGCTGACAGCCTCTGCCCTATTATTATTATTTTTTTTTAAAAAAATAAATAATATTATAGGTGAATTTACTCACCTTTTGTCCCTCGTTGTGCGCAGTTCTTCCTCTTCAGCTAAGGGACTCTTGAAACCGGAGATCCCTGAAGCTTTTCTATGCAATATGCGCTTCTATGCAACTTGTGTAGCATAGGAACTGTAAATTGTTCTTTACGTACACAAGGTCTGTAGCACCCGCGCAGAATGATGGATTGGAGCTGTGCTAGCTTGTGCAGATCCAATCCATCAACTGCCTGAGACTGCTTGCTTCCGCGGTCGGTCCAATCTAGTGACCAGCAGCCAGGAAATTCAAAATCCTACCCGCTGGTGATGCTGGGTAGGGTGGAGAAAACTCCTCCACTTCACCAGCGATTTCACACAATCGGGGCAGCAAGAAGGGGGGAACCGCTCATATCCTGACTACTTTAAAAAGATAAAGTGTCATAGGATGTCAAGGATGAGTAGAGTGTTCCTTTTAAATGTAGTTGAATAAAGAGAAGACAAATACATTATGTTAAGATTAGTTGGAAAGCCTGCCCAGAGGGCAGTCTATTATTAATACTGCCCCAGCTCATGGATACTGCCCCAGCACGTGGATATACTGCCCCAGCACGTGGATATACTGCCCCAGCACGTGGATATACTGCCCCAGCACGTGGATATACTGCCCCAGCACGTGGATATATTGCCCCAGCTCGTGGATATTGCCCCAGCTCGTGGATATTGCTCCAGCTCGTGGATATATTGCCCCAGCTCGTGGATATATTGCCCCAGCTCGTGGATATATTGCCCCAGCTCGTGGATACTGCCCCAGCTCGTGGATATACTGCCCCAGCACATGGATATTTGCCCCCAAGCTCTCATGGATATTTGCCCCCAAGCTCTCATGGATATTTGCCCCCACGCTCTCATGGATATTTGCCCCCAAGCTCAGACCCCAGACCAGACATGGGGCGGCTGTTCGAATGCTCTACCGGCATTCGGACAGCCGCCCCTGGAGCTCTCAGCCGCATACTTACCTTCCCGAGCGGCGAAGGGAAAGTTTCCCCGCTTCCGCTCGTTGAAGGACCCAAGCCGCGGTCACGTGGGACTCCCACGTGACCGCGGCTTGGGTCCTTCAAGAGCGGAAGCGAGGGAACTTTCCTTCGCCGCTCAGGGGTTGGATGCGCGCGGCAGCCGGGTAGAGGCTGCGAGCGCAGCCTCTACCCGGCTGCTGTGTGCATCTTGTAACCGCCGCGGCGAGCGCACAGCCGGCTCGTGCCACGGCGGTTGCATGCGCGCGCAGCCAACCGCCGCTGGTTGCGCGCGCATGCGCAGAGTAGGCTTGGCGACAGACACACCAAGCCTTACTTTTTTATAGTATAGGATATTTTTACTAGTTTGTAGTTTATCAGAGAACACTGTTATTAAGACTTGTTCAATGTATCATAAAAAATCATAACAAATATAAATGTTAGAATCCAGAGTACAGTGAGCTGTATACAGTAGATATAGTATAGATGTATAGTAGTACACAGTGGCTTTTAACCCTTTCGCTGCTGAGCCTTTTCACGCCTCTGTACTGAGCACATTTTTACCGGTTTCGCTCATAGAAACATAGAAACATAGAAACATAGAAAAATGTCGGCAGATAAGAACCTTTCGGCCCATCTAGTCTGCCCAATTACATGGATACTTTACCTGGATTTAGCTTTTGTTTAGGATAGCCTTATGCCTATCCCATGCTTGCTTAAATTCAATTACTGTTTTGGCCTCTACCACTTCTACTGGAAGACTGTTCCATGTATCCACCACCCGCTCAGTAAAATAATGCTTCCTGATGTTACTTTTAAACCTTTGCCCCTCTAATCTAACACTATGTCCTCTTGTTTTGCTATTTTGTTTCCTTTTAAATATACTCCCTTCCTCTACCTTGTGGATTCCCTTTACGTATTTAAATGTTTCTATCATATCTCCTCTGTCTCGTCTTTTTTCCAAGCTGTACATGTTAAGATCATTAAGCCTTCTTGGTAACTTTTCTCCTTCAAGCCGTACACCATTTTAGTAGCCCTTCTCTGAACTCTCTCCAAGATGTCTATATCCTTCTGGAGATACGGTCTCCAGTACTGCACACAGTACTCCAAGTGAGGTCTCACCAGTGCTCTGTACAGTGGCATGAGCACTTCCCTTTTCCTACTGCTAATACCTCTCCCTACACAACCAAGCATTCTGCTAGCATTTCCTGCTGCTCTATTACATTGACTACTTACCCTTAGATCCTCTGAAATAATAACCCCTAAATCCCTTTCCTCAGATGTTGAGGTTAGAACTGTATCAAATATTCTATATTCAGCCCTTGGGTTTTTACGTCCCAGGTGCATTATCTTGCACTTATCCACATTAAAACTCAATTGCCACAACTCTAACCATTTTTTTAGCTTACCTAAATCATTTGTCATTTGGCTGATCCCTCCAGGAACATCAACCCTGTTGCAAATCTTTGTGTCATCAGCAAAAAGACATACTTTTCATTAATACCTTCTGCAATATCACTAATAAAAATATTAAAGAGAATGGGTCCAAGTACTGACCCCTGAGGTACCCCACTGGTAACAAGACCTTGCGCCGAATAAACTCCATTTACCACAACCCTCTGTTGTCTGTCACTCAGCCACTGCCTAATCCATTCAACAATATTGGAATCCAAGCTCAAAGATTGCATTTTATTGATAAGCCTTCTATGCGGAACAGTATCAAAAGCCTTACTGAAATCGAAATAAGCAATGTCTACTGCACCACCTGTGTCTATTATTTTTGTTACCCAATCAAAAAAAAAACGCGTTTGGAAGCCTTATTTTAATATATGACCCAGACATATTACATATCGTTCCTTCCGGCAGACTGTGCAGATTCATAATATGTCATTATTATATGTATACGTTATGTCATGTCTGTATATTATAACAAAAAATGCAATAAAATTAGAATTTTCAATAATTTACAATGCGTAAAGTGTTTTTTTTCACATTTTAACATGCGATCGTTTGCGGTTATATTTTCTATGGGGTGCGCTTGTTAAAAAAAATTGAAATGAGGAATCGTTACTTTTTTTGGGGAAAATTACGTGTTTTTTAGCAAACGCCCCCCATAGAAAAAATCGTTAGTGCAGCATCATTGTTCACATTATAATTGAAATGGGAACAATATTGTTGCACTAATAAAACTAAAAAAAAAAAAAAAACACCTTTTTTTTATTTTTTTAATTTTATTTTTATTTTTAATTTTTCTTTTTTTTACATTTTACATGGTCATGTTTGGTATCATTGGAAAGGCCCAGACTGTGTTCCTGTGCAAAGCTAATCCTGAACTCTCCTAATCCAGACCTTCCTGAGAGGACTCTGTCTAGTTCCTGGAAATTTACCCTTCAAGCCGCCTTTGAACCAGGTAAAGCAGTACTAAAGATACCTAACGAGTCACGATCCGGTGCAGAGTGAGCAGCTAAAGAGGTTCAGGAGCTCACCGATAAGGAGCACCGCATGCGTAACAATTGAGCCTGGACCATTAAGGCTTCTGTATTGGTGAGTGTGACTTTTTCTCTTTCCTAATACATAATTGCAAGACTGGTATCATGCTATGAGAGCGTTGTCTCTTCTCTATTCTTGTGTCCCCCGGCTGAGGTGGAGTAAGAAGATCTTTTAAAGAAGGGCAGTGACTACCCTACATTTAGGCACAAGGCGTTTCACTCCAGAGCCTGGATTCAATTAGGCTCTGGTATCTGTAAGTGTGCATTTTTACTCACCGTGAATCACACACATAGGCGACTCTACAGGGGGGCAAGGGGGGGCAATTGCCCCCCTATGTTATTCCTTGCCCCCCCATGTGCCCCCCACCAAAAATCAGCATCCAGCTTCCTTCACTTATTCGGACCGCTGTATCTCCGTCCCTGTGCATCGTATATGGACGATCTCGGTGTTGTTGGTTAGGGCAGATTCTGGCCTTTCCAATGAAGTAAAATTCATAAAACATTAAATAACAACAGGCACTTAAACTTAAACATTTTCACAGGGTTGAAATGGCTCAGCAGTGATGAGGTTAATGTTCAGACTATACATTACATTGTGTATTACGTTAGTTTTTGCCTTGGTTTAGTTGTATATTAAGGGTTAATGGGTAGGCTTCATCCCTAACAGTGTACATTTTATGTTTTCCTTGATTAATGGGTATAGGCTACATGACTCAGTGTATTCATTTCATGTTTTACCTTGATTAATGGCATATTAGGGGTTAAGGGGTGGCTAAATGCCACATTGTTTATTATTTTTATTGTATTTCCCTGAGTTTATGGCATTTTAGGGGTTATTATGGAAGTTAGAATCTAAAGGGTCTAGTCATCTTTACATCCTCTGCTTTTCGTCACATTTTGGGGAATTCATTTTGCCAAAAATATAGTGAATTCCCTATTTAGCGAATGGTCACTGTAATTTGCTAAATGTGTAGTCGCTGAAGCAGCAATCAGAGATTCAGCGAAAACTGCCAAATTACAGCAAATAAAATATTGAATTTAAGTATCAGGTTAGTACAATAACAAGGTATCATTGCATCACATTAATCAGGGGTTTTGGAATCTTATTTATATATATATACTTATTTAGGGCACTATTACCTGGTGTGGGTTAACCCTTGCGTCGGCATTGGTTTTGCGTTAGCGCCAGGTTAAACGAGTCAAGCGCCGGACCAACAGATCATTTGCCTCCTTCTAGAAACGGGAAAAAAATCACTTAGCGGCGCTATTAGTGATTTGTAGCGCGAGCTTACTGTACTTTCCGCGTCCTTTATTTAACATGGCTAGCGCAAGAGATCTTTAGCGCTTTTGCAGCTAACAGATCACTTGGAGCCAACGCAAATTTTTGGAGGGAAGCTAATTGCAACATTTTACCTACTGCTCAACCCTGGTGCTAGCTCCAAAAAAACTGAAAAACCAGATCCTCGCCCAAAATTAACAGGCAATTGAAAGGAATGCAGCACAGGTGTTCTCTTGGCCCATACACCATATCAATGGATCTGGTCCGCATTGTCATTGCTGTTGCAATCGGCTCTATTATAAATGTATCCTTTATTCACATATATCCTAATTCTAATATATTGCCTAATTTTAAACATTTTATGCTGGGGGATATTCATAGTATGTAAGCAGGTGATTATTAGGGTGACCGTGTGGACCAAGTTTAAAGGGACACATAAGTCTTTCCCTGAAACGTGTTCTTTATATGCTGCAGCAGGGAAGTTAATTGTGGCTCACCTGGCCTTCCTTTTGGATCTATTAAATGCAGTGTAATGATTCTACATGGTGTTGGGTGGCATTTATCATGCAATGCCCATCAGCCTTAATATATGTGTGCATCAAAACATGGATGATACGGCCACCTTGGAGGATTTTAATAATGCAGGGGTGTGAGGTTATTCACTGGATGTGTTCATATTCAAGCTTGTGAGGGCAGGGGTAGGTATGGCCCAGCACTCTGCACTGGGGAAAAAATTTTTCTATCCTGTACACAACTGCATTAGCGCTGGGTCTCACCCTGGGTCTTAGAGTTTTCCTAGCATGCGCCAAACGACCTTGTTCATGGACTACCGTGGACAAGGTGATCTGTTAGTAGGTCGTCAGGCACTACGTTTTAGCGACTCGCTCTTAACTTTCCTTTAGCGATGGTGTTTTAGTTCACACCAGGTGACAGGACCCTTAGTTTTATAATGTGATATGATTTAGTGGTGAAAATTATTAGTGCCCCCCCAATTTTGACTGTGGTATCTTCTTTGCCCCCCCTAAATATTGTTCCTAGAGTCGCCACTGATCACACATATAGACGTTTTGCACTATTATCTCCCCCCTTTTTTCTCCCATCTATATCTCCTGCTGTGGAGCCCATCAAGACCACTAGAGGAACGGACACGTCCAAACAAGTCCGCTACATTTGTGGAAGGGGTAAAATTTACACTAATCTCGAGCACTTTTGATGCATCACCCATCCACTTAGGAACCGGAAAACCAATAGCAGAGACTCTCTCGAACATTGGAAGACAGTCCTTTTTTATGGACTATATTGGTTACTATAGCTAGAATCTTGATTTTCACTATTACACTGTGTTTTCACCGTTGCATTTGCACTTTATTCTTATTGCATACATAGACTACTGTATTAGCATCTATACCCTCTGTGATTTGCATTTGCACTTTGTATTGTATACCGATGATCTGTATGGTACATGCAACTAGCCTTTGAGATATCACATAAGGAGTAACCTTAATTACTGCGCCACTAGTTACCTTATATTTTCCATCCGATCCTATCTGCACATCCTCTCGAGAGCCTGTGCTACCTTCTAGTTGGCAGCATCAACCCATATCTACATCATTATATCTAGTTACGAGCGCCTCCACCGAACCCCCCCTTTTTTTCTCCTGCATTCTGTATTTAGGTATGCTAGTAAGGAGCTCTTGAGTGACTTAACCACTTCGCTGCGGAGGACGCGCTCAGCTCGTCCTGCCGCAGGAAGGGTTGGCTGCGGAAGACGCGCTGAGCTTGTCCTCCCGAAGCAGCCTGCGATCGGCCGGATTCCGGCCGATCGCTGTGCCCCCCCCGGTGCGGGCTGACATCTTGTATGTCAGCCCGTCACTCCGGGACAGCCGCAGGCACAATAGATGTCATCGCGGCGGCGCGATGACATCTATTTCAGGCGCCCCCCCCCCGCGTGTGCGGAGGAGGCGCTTAAAAGGGAGGGGGGAGGTCCTTCGGACCTCTCTCCCTGCCGATCGCGGGGGTCCTGAGCTTAATGCCAGGCACCGTTTGGAAGGGCACAGCCTGCCCTTCCAAATGGTACCTGGCATTAACCCCATGGGGGCCGGATCACGAATCGGCGCCGAAAAGCGCCGGTTAGTGATCCTTTCCCAGAGCTGGCCGACATCTTGGATGTCGGCCAAGCCTCTGGGAACTCCCCCTGAGGACTGGCGTCATCGTGCATAGCACAATTACGCTAGTCCTGGAGTTAACCCCTAGCTGCCCCCAATGGTGGAGATAGGGGGTTCCAATGAACCCCCTATCTCCCGATCCGTGGCAGCTAGGGGTTAATGTTTGATATCGTTGGATCAGCAAGAGCATGGCCTTTCCAACGATATCAAACATGACCATGAAAAAAGTTTTTTAAAAAAAATAAAAATTTAAAATAAAAATTAAAAAATAATAAAAAAAATAAGTTTTTTATTTTTTATTTGTTTTGTTAATGCAGCAATATTGTTCCCATTTAATTTATAATGTGAACAATGATGCTGCTCTAACGATTTTTGTATGGGGTGCATTTGTTAAAAATAGCGAAATTTTCCCCCAAAAAAAATGTAACGAGACCCCATTTCTAATTTTTTTAACAAGCGCACCCCATACAAAATATAACCGCAAACGATCGCATGTTAAAAATGTGAAAAAAAACACTTTAGACTTTGTAAATTTTTGAAAATTCTAATTTTATTGCATATTTTGTTATAATATACAGACAGGACATAACGTATACATATAATAATGATATATTATGAATCTTCCGAGTCTGCCGGAAAGAACGATATATGTCTGGGTCATATAATAAAATAAGGCTTCAAAACGCGGTTAAACATGATGAGCGAAACCGGTAAAAATGACCTCAGCACACAGGCGGGAAATGCCTCAGCAGCGAAAGGGTTAAGACTTAATATGTGTGGGTTGCATAAAATAGTAAGAGGAAAATTTGATCTAAACACGAGCAGCGCAGAAACGTAAAAACAGCAGCGGGCACTAAAGGACCGATTTGTGTAAAACCGCCCGGTCCCTAAGGGGTTAATTTAGCAGTGTTTAGAGATATACTGTCTGCCCAGAGTCAGCCAAATGCAGCAAAGTTGATTGGACGGCACTTCACGGTACAGATAGACAATGATCCAAAACACATTGCCAGTGGCGTCACTAGGGTTGGTGTCACCCGGTGCGGTAACTTATGGTGTCACCCCCCCCCCCCAAGTTTTATGGATTTTTTTTAACTACTCTTACTCCTAAATCAGTACTCCCATATAACACTGAATGCTCATACACGCAGCGCACATTACTGTGAGGTTTATTGCTGTGGAGCTCTCTCATATGCTCACACAAATTTTTGCCAACTGCCAGCAAGTACGTTGCCTGTTCGAAGGCAGTGAAAGCACACATGGATATATATTGCCCCCAGCAGCTCTGGATATATTGCCCCCAGCTCACATATGGATATATTGCCCCAGTTCACAATTACATATTGCCCCCAACAGCTCACCCATGGATATATTGCGCCTCAGCTCACATATGGATATATTGCGCCTCAGCTCACATATGGATATATTGCGCCTCAGCTCACACATGGATATATTGCCCCAGACCAGCTCACACATGGATATATTGCCCCAGACCAGCTCACACATGGATATATTGCCCCAGACCAGCTCACACATGGATATTTCCCCATCTCTCATGGATATGCCCCCAGCACACATGGATACTGCCCCAAGCACACATGGATACTGCCCCAGCAGCTCTCATGGATATGCCCCAGCAGCTCTCATGGATATTGCCCCAGCTCCTCTCATGGATATTGCCCCAGCTCCTCTCATGGATTTTGCCCCAGCTCCTCTCATGGATTTTGCCCCAGCTCCTCTCATGGATATACTGCCCCAGCTCCTCTCATGGATATACTGCTCCAGCTGCTCTCATGGATAATGCCCCAGCTCCTCTCATGGATTTTGCCCCAGCTCCTCTCATGGCTATGCCCCCAGCTCCTCTCATTGATATTGCCCCAGCTCATGGATATGCCCCAGCACATGGATAATGCCCCAGCTCATGGATAATGCCCCAGCTCATGGATAACGCCCCAAGCTCATGGATAACGCCCCAAGCTCATGGATATGCCCCAGCTCATGGATATGCCCCCAGCTCATGGATAATGCCCCAGCTCATGGACAATGCCACAAGCTCATGGATATGCCTCAGCTCATGGATAATGCCCCAGCTCATGGATATGCCCCCAGCTCATGGATAATGCTCCAGCACATGGATATGCCCCAGCTCATGGATATGCCCCCAGCTCATGGATATGCCCCCAGCTCATGGATATGCCCCCAGCTCATGGATAATGCCCCAGCTCATGGACAATGCCACAAGCTCATGGATATGCCTCAGCTCATGGATAATGCCCCAGCTCATGGATATGCCCCCAGCTCATGGATAATGCTCCAGCACATGGATATGCCCCAGCTCATGGATATGCCCCAGCTCATGGATATGCCCCCAGCTCATGGATAATGCCCCAGCTCATGGATTTGCCCAAGCTCATGGATACTGCTCCAGCTCATGGATATGCCCCAGCTCATGGATATGCCCCAGCACATGGATACTGCCCCAGCTCATGGATTTGCCCCAGCACATGGATATACTGCCCCAGCTCATGGATTTGCCCCAGCACATGGATTTGCCCCAGCACATGGATATACTGCCCCAGCTCATGGATACTGCCCCAGCTCATGGATACTGCCCCAGCAGCTCATGGATACTGCCCCAGCTCATGGATAATGGCCCCAGCTCATGGATATGCCCCCAGTTCATGGATAATGGCCCCAGTTCATGGATAATGGCCCCAGCTCATGGATAATGCCCCAGCTCATGGATACTGCCCCAGCACATGGATACTGCCCCCAGCACATGGATACTGCCCCAGCTCATGGATATGCCCCAGCAGCTCATGGATATGCCCCCAGCTCATGGATAATGGCCCCAGCTCATGGATACTGCCCCAGCTCATGGATACTGCCCCAGCTCATGGATACTGCCCCAGCTCATGTATACTGCCCCAGCAGCTCATGGATACTGCCGCAGCTCATGGATAATGGCCCCAGCTCATGGATATGCCCCCAGTTCATGGATAATGGCCCCAGTTCATGGATAATGGCCCCAGCTCATGGATAATGCCCCAGCTCATGGATACTGCCCCCAGCACATGGATACTGCCCCAGCTCATGGATATGCCCCAGCTCATGGATACTGCCCCAGCTCATGGATACTGCCCCAGCTCATGGATATGCCCCAGCAGCTCATGGATATGCCCCCAGCTCATGGATAATGGCCCCAGCTCATGGATACTGCCCCAGCTCATGGATACTGCCCCCAGCACATGGATACTGCCCCAGCTCATGGATATGCCCCAGCTCATGGATACTGCCCCAGCTCATGGATTTGCCCCAGCTCATGGATTTGCCCCAGCTCATGGATACTGCCCCAGCACATGGATATGCCCCAGCACATGGATATGCCCCAGCTCATGGATATACTGCCCCAGCTCATGGATATACTGCCCCAGCTCATGGATATACTGCCCCAGCACATGGATACTGCCCCAGCACATGGATATGCCCCAGCTCATGGATATGCCCCAGCAGCTCATGGATATGCCCCAGCAGCTCATGGATATGCCCCAGGCCCTAGCAGCTCATGGATAATGGCCCCAGCTCATGGATAATGGCCCAAGCTCACCTCCTGCGCCGCGTGTTTGCTCCCTCTGAGCGTCCGGCGGTGTGCAGCTTGGGCGCTCGCCTGGGGGAGCCACGTGACCAGCCGCGATCGGCTGGTGACGTGTTTCCCCCAGGCGAGCGCCAAAGCTGCATGCTTCGGACGCTCGCAGGGAGCGAACACACACGGCGCAGGGTGAGACACCCACCCTTCGGGTCTCACCTTGATGTACTTCTCACGCTGGCAGGAACAAGAGGAAGAACATTGCACCCATCGCCAGCATATATAGCCCAGATAAGCAACATTGTTGCAAACACACCACCAATAACACCCTAGCTCTCTCCCTGACTGACAGGCCCAGAATATCAGTCCAGCCCCCCCCCCCTCCTGAGAGGCCCCAGGGATTCTACACCCTTCCTTAACTTACAGGCCCAGGCCATCAGTCATGTCCCCCTTCCTGAAGGTCCAGTGGGTTCTTGACTGATTAGGCCTGAGACCTTCCTAGCCCATACCCCAATAACTTGAATAAGACACAAACACATATATGTCAGTTGGAATGTGCATGGGCCACAGCTTTATTAAACCATATACAACCATAACTCACAGTGCTTAATCACAATCCTGCCCTATTGCCCCATGCAATAGGCAGTTCCACCATTATCCAACCAAGAGCTCGTCCCCCCGCAAGTGAGGTTCGTCTCCCCACAAGCCTCACCCGAAGGCGGCTAATCCGCCCTTTAAGCACTGCTGTCCAGGGAAACCCGCCAACGCCAGGGGCTGCCCTAGCGCCCGCCCCTGCGCCCCCGCAGACAGCGCCTCCTCCACACCAGACCCACCAGGAAAATGTCCAACCCAATTTCCATGAGATGGACCCCATCCCCTCTAATGACATTCCGATTGTCTCCCTCTAGCTCCGTATGCCTAACCGACACTCCACCCAGATTACCAACAAATCTCGAGATCTCCCTGTTAATCCTCTTCCGAGCCCTGTCCAGAGCCCCCGGGGGCCGCAAATTCTTCCCAACGGGGACGAGAAACTATTTCCGAAAACACTAATGATAAACCCCGGAATATGGTAAAACAGCTGGCTGGATCACGCTTCATATCCCTAATCAAGTCTACAGAACGAACAGCCCCCAAATCGTTCCCCCTTGCATGCACCACTAACACCACATCCCTACCCGCTCGACCAGCCAACCACTCGCATTCCCCAACAACCTGGGCCCAACATAAACCCCTGATACCAATCCACCGGATCCTAGCCAAGTCCGTGGGAAAACCCAGGTTCCTCCCAAGCGGCCGTTGTTCAGCCCGCTTGGCCGCCCAGTGTATGTACAAATGGCCGATGATCCACACAGTTTTGGGGTGAACCTGTAATTATAAGAGGTTAGGGCGCACATAGGAACGAAAACGATCCGATTGCCACCTACCCAAGCGCCGAATCATGTCGTCCGACGCACCAGCTTCCGCCGCCATCGTCGCTGCGCCGATTCGAAAAAAAAAAAAAAGCGGAGCGAACTGCTTCGGGTCATGACCCAAAGATGCAATACAACGCTTAAAATTAGATCGATGTACGCAAACAATGAAACGCTTCGCTCCGGGAACCGCTCGCATCAGATAGCACAATGAGCCAAGAAACCCTGTAACCAATTTCCAAAAGTGGGAGGAAGCGTTTCCTTCAACTTCTCCTTCTCTTACATGAACAGGTCAGGCCGTTTGGGACGGTCCACCGTCTCCCTAACCACCGAAAGTAGTGAAAACACATCCACATATTCGTTTCTCCAAATATTCTCCCGGAACTCCGCAGTGACCTGCAAACCCATTGGGGACAACTCGCAGGACCCATAAGAGATGCCCGCACCCCCAACCCCGACGGGAGACACCCCCACAGCACCCAACGCTGAGACCCCAATCAATTCAGGCCCAGTCATTCCCCCCGAACCAGAAACCAAAACTGCGCCAGCCTCAGAAATCCCCTGCTGACCCAACCTGTGCCAAAACAGGCGCAGGCGCTGCCCCAGACGAGCAAGCAGATGCGGGAACCCCAAGAGCAGCAGAGCTAGGCGCAACAACAAACGCAGGTACCGTGCTCCCAGGAAAGACGTGTCCCGCCACACTCAGCGAAGCGTTCCCCCTAGCTGCATTCTCCGACCCATCCTGCCAGCGCCTAAGAGCAGCAACCAGGGTTTCTAGCAACCCCGTCGTTACACCACTAGCACCACCAGACGCATTAACCCCCGAAAGGCCGAGCGATCCAAATGCTGCACCCCCCAACTCCGACTCACGTGCAGCCAGCAGGGATGATCCTCCAGAAGCCATAGGAATCGCAGCCAAAGGTTAGCCCAGCGATGGTCGCCCAGGAATAGCACCTCCACTGGTAACCGGCACCCTTCGCAGACCTCCTTCTCCTGCCTCCAAGACACTCCTCGGCTGAGAGCGTTGAGAACGTCCATTCCGAATTCGAAGGCCACCATCCGATGTCCCCTGCACCGGTACGTCCCCAGCCACCGCCACCGGGTCTCTCCCTGAAACCGCTGCTGAAATGATCCCCCTCCGATTTCCAGTCGCAAGATGGGTGCCGCTATTTTGTGGGCGGGCCGAAGGCGCCGCTCATGACGCTGCAGGCCTGCGACGAGTGGGAAGGGGCCTGGAGGCAGACGCTGCAGCTCTCGTCACTCTCCCCCTGGCCGCCGGAAGTGAAGGACCTCCACGTTGGCTCCTCGAGCACGGCATCCGTCGGCCATCTTGCCTGATACGCGGGGGGGCATCCCTCTGAACCCCCCCAGTCCTTCTAGCACCGTCCACTCGACCAACTCCTTCAGCCGCCGCACCTAAAGACAGGGAAGAAACAGCAGGCGCACGCACCATGCTCACCCTCCTCCGCGCACTCGAACGCAGGTCCCTGGGTGGCGTGTCCATGACGACCGACCCTTCAGACGATTGGGAACCGGCTGCATCCACTTCTCCATCGATATTCAACCGGGCTCCCCGAAGCCTCGGGGGACTCGGGCTGAGACGACTTGGAGGCCGGGAGCGCCGCTCCCTTCGCCACTGGCGGGGCTCCTCACACACCCCGGGGGTTTGCTCGCAATCAGGGGCGGATCCAGACCCCAGTCTTGGGAGGGGCATTCTACCAATTTTGGCTAGACAGGGCCCTGGGAATGGAAAATTTGCAAGGACCCCACCTGGACCCATTGACACCTTAAGGACCAAAAGAAAGTGGCTCGATCCTCATTTTCCTACAGAGCACCGCATCCATGGAACAACCCTCCAGACACCACCAAATCCTCCCCCAGTCCAAAGCCACTCGAGAGCTCCCCACCAACACACCCCAACACGGAATGCACCCGCAAACATCTAACACAATGACCATATACAGAATGCACCTGCAAACATGCAACACCGTGACCACACACAGAACGCACCTGCAAACATGCAACACAGTGACCACACACAGAATGCACCTGCAAACATGCAACACAGCGACCACACACAGAATGCACCTGCAAACATGCAACACAGTGACCACACACAGAATGCACCCGCAAACATGCAACACCGCGACCACACACAGAATGCACCTGCAAACATGCAACACAGTGACCACACACAGAATGCACCCGCAAACATGCAACACCGCGACCACACACAGAATGCACCTGTAAACATGCAACACAGTAACTATACCACCCACACATCCACTTCCCGTATTAATCTGTATATTTATGTTTCGCTTTCAAAATCTTGCATCCATTACCCTGTACCTCTATAACAACTGTAATTTCCATGCTCTTGAACCCAGGACACACCCGAAAACGTGCGAAATCTCAATGCATCCCTCCTGGCAAAATCCCTTATAAATAAATAAATAAATGACAAAACTGTTTTGTCGTAAATGCATTGACTTTAAAGACCCTCGGTTCTTAAGGGGTTAATGGGGTATTATGTTGTAGTAACCCTTATTGAAATCTCTAGTAAAATAAGCAATTTAGCAATTGAAACTGTTTACTACAAATTATTTATTCAAACGTTTTCCTGCACCTTATCTTCCTTGTTCACACGAAGGGATAGGAGTTTCTGCTGTCCAGTGCAGGACCTCAGGGTGCAGGACCTTAGGGTGCAGGACCTTAGGGTGCACCAGCTAAAGGACACTGACATTTCCATTCAATGCACTGAATTGTGAACCATTTGTTCCCCGGCACCTGCTGGGTAAAGCACAGAACAGGAGACGCATAGGAACAATTCCCATGTGATCCCATTGCAGCACAAATAGCAGAATGCAGGGAGGCTGCCGGCAGCCACTCGTACAGACGTTCCGTGTATTAAAGTGGGACTGATAGGTGCAATGAGCGACAACATGGAGACACAGGCAGCAGCACTAGCAGATATCAGACGGATTTGCATGACAACCTTAGGGACCAGCTGCGTGTGTGCACATTGTATATTAGATTGTAAGCTCTTGAGCAGGGTCCTCACTCCTCCTGTTCCGTGTGTGTAATGTGTATGTAGATTTGTTATTGTCTCACCCATTGTACAGCGCTACCGAACTTGTTGGTGCTTTATAAATACTAATAACTGTATATGTGTGCACACCTTACACATATATACTGTACATACATACACAATATATTTTGTTAAATAAATCCTAGGTGTTTTCTTTGTAAGAGCTACCAAGTTATTTGATCAATTGTGCACCAGATCAAACACAGTATTTTCCTTTTTTAGGGATTTTTACACCTTCAATGTTATGAAACTACTTTTCCCACAGTGCTACTATCTGACTGCCTGAGCATTGTGGAATCTGTAGTTACAACACATGCAGGTCCTTAAAACAAAACCGCAAAATCAACAAATCAAAAGAAATAAAAGCGAATTTGCCTTTTTCTTTAACCAAATCTAGTCACACACACACACACACACACACACACACACACACACACACTATACATGAAGAAAATGCCCCCTTCCTCCCTTCTGATATACTTGCTTCTTGCTGGGGAGTGGGAATCCAGCAGCTCTGTCCTCCTGTAACAGCAGCACATGGCACAGTCTGCAGCACTTCCTGTCACCGCTCTCCCCCTACACACAGAGGAACCTCCCGGTCATGTGATCACACAGCCCGGACTCATCACAGCAGCAGGCACTGCTAGTAACCTCATGGCTCACCACTCCTCTTCACCACTCCTCTTCCCCTTTAGATTATCGGAAAGGAGGTGAGGATGGGAGGGAGCCTTGGGGTTGGTAATATTTTCTCGGGGGTGGGGCAATTGCCCCGTTGCCCCCCCCTGGATCCACCGCTGCTCGCAAGATGGTGCCAGGGCCTCCACCATCAAATCCTGCAGCGATGCTCCACGAACCGCAGCGTGCTCCCTCAAGTGTTCCAGCAGACATTCCAGCGATGTAGATGCCACCAAGTCACTTTCTCTCTCCTTTCTCTATCACCAGGAACACCTGAAAAACACCTGATCTCACCTTGATGTACTTCTCACGCTGGCAGGAACAAGAGGAAGAACACTGCACCCATCGCCAGCATATATAGCCCAGATAAGCAACATTGTTGCAAACACACCACCAATAACACCCTAGCTCTCTCCCTGACTGACAGGCCCAGAATATCAGTCCAGCCCCCCCCCCCTCCTGAGAGGCCCCAGGGATTCTACACCCTTCCTTAACTTACAGGCCCAGGCCATCAGTCATGTCCCCCTTCCTGAAGGTCCAGTGGGTTCAGGAGTAGTTAGACCCTGGCCATGCATCAGAAAGGAGGAAGCCAAGTCTTTGGTAATGTCTGTGGGTTCCAGACTTCAGGCAGTCATTGCCAGTAAAGGATTCTCAGAAAAATATTAAAATGAACATTTTATTTGTGATTATATTCATTTATCCAAATACATTTGAGCCCCTGAAAATGGGGGACTTTGTATAAAAATGCTTGTAGTTCCTAAACTTCGTACGTGATATTTATGTTCAACCCTTTGAATTAAAGCTGAAAGTCTGCACTTCAAATTCATTTGGATTGTTTAATTTAATTTTAATCTATTTTAAAATATTAGTTTTTATATAATGTTTTAAAACTAAAGTATTAATACATCATTTCATCTGTAGAAAAATATTTGCCAATCCTTTGTGTAGCTTCTCAGAAATAGCTTGTGATCTAGCTACATGTACCATGGATAAGGCTAAACTGTCAACACCATATAATAAAGATGTTAATAAGATTAAATACTTTGTTTCTGTTTCTGTAACCCTGGGTGTATTTTATCCCATTTGCTCTCACTTACCTGGAAAATCTGACACCTACATGACAAATAGTAAGAAACATTGCATTCTTTGAGCTAGAACAGCAAATAACCCCCAGTCAGTAAGAAGAATACACAACCCTAGGCCTTAACAGAGTCCCCATCCACTCCACTCGAGCCTTATTTCAAGGTAATGGACTGGGGCGTCATACTTAATGGCTCCAGTTGGTAAATGCCTGAACTGCCTAGGCAAAAACATGCTTTACATCTGTAATCAAATGAATACCCTGTTTTATGGCAACCACTGTTTATTTGCAAGGCAATTGCTCTGCTTATGTATTAAAATCTATGTTAGTCACCTTGTGAATGTAACAGCCACATAAATGTTTTGTAATGAAAATCTGAGCATTATCTGTGGCTGAGAGGTATTCATATTTTTAAAAAATGGTTTTGGTAGTTTTTCCAGTATTGATTGTTCAAAGGTTTTCTTGACAAAGCATTTACTAACTCAAAATTATGTTTTGATTAGATTTTTGCACAAAATGCTATTTTTTTCACCAGAAATAACAAGCCTGTAATCAGAGATGCAGTCTGTTTTTAGGCTTTTCATTATGAACCAGATAAGGGATATTTAAAATGTCAATGTAAGAGGTAGGAGAGGACCTCTTTACCCAACATTAGTGTGTGCCTGGGCACGCCAGGCACACCACCTGCGTATGCCTATGCACCCATCCTTTTCCTATCAATAGTTAATATCTATAGATTGTCTGTGCTGCAAGTGTGCAGACTTTTATACAACAACTGGATGACTTCCTGCAAATACATAATATCAAGGGTTAAGGGTTATAATATTTAATATGTGAGTAAAAGCTGCTTGAGCCAAGGAGAAATCCAACTGCCTTCTGGTGTCAAGAAGGATTTTTTTCCCAGCGTGCTGCATATTGGCAAGTGCTTCAAAATGGGGTTTTTGCCTTCATTTGGATCAACAGCAGTAGGTGATGTGTGAAAGGCTGAACTCGATGGGCGCATGTCTTTTTCACAGCCTATGTAACTATGTAACTTTTCCCCACCTTCTACCTCATTTATTTCCCCAGGGCTGCCTATTCCCTTGTGATCCAGTGAGACAGAGCAGTCACAGCACAGGGTTAATACATGAATGAATTTGGAGTTTTATTTTGTGAATACTTTGCTGCTCTTGTTTGCTCCTGAGGAAGTCTAAATATATAGATGAAACGCGTTGAGCTTTTGAGCATTTGAGCATTTTTTCTTATATTATTATTATGCTATAATAAATTCTAAATATTCTTATCTAAACTGGAGTGAAATTTTCCTTTCTGGACATGATCCTCCATGACCATGCATTGGGGAGAATGGAAGGAGTTGTGGAAACACCACAACGCCAGGAAGCCAGGATCCTCTAGAGTGGTGATAGTCTATTAACCTATCCTGTGCATTTTATCCTTTTTTAGCTTCTTTTGGTCTACAGCAGTGTTTCTCAAACCTGTCTTTGGGACCCCCAACCAGGCCAGATTTTGCAGATCACCTTGGCGAAATGCTGACTGAATCCTGCAATCACTGAGCAGCAAATCATATCTGTGCTGTGCTTCAGCTAACTGGAAAATCTGACCTGTTAGGGGGTCCTGAGGACAGGTTTGAGAAACACTGGTCTACAGGTTTACACTATTGTGCTTTATTTCCATTATTTCAGGACTTCCCTCTATATCTTATATATTTATATTGTCTACACAAGTGTTCCAGGACTCTCAGAGGGAAGACCAGATATATGTTGCAGTGTTTTTTTTAATATGATACACAGGGTTAATACAGACTGGTCTCCGGCAAGCAGGACTTCACCAGGAGCAAGGCAGCCCAGTGACACCATGCTACCTGTGGAATTCCCTGCTGCTCATTGCTGTTTCGTGAAGGAGCCATAACTCAGTGAGCAGACACAGGGCTTCACATCCCACTGACCGTTCCTCTCCCCTCTCTCCCTCCACCTGTTAGTCTTAGGCATTCTAATGCAGATCACCTTCTCTCTGCACTCTCCAGGGCAGGCAGGGGAAACCATGGAGAGGAGGGATAATGATTTTTCCTTCTAACGTCACAGGCGCTGAGGCAATTACACAGACATACTGCTTGGCACTTGCTATTGGCAGCGGCTCAAAGCGCAATTGTCTTCTGCCACATTTGTCTGAATCATATGCCAGGGTGGGAGGGGGAAAACTAGAACACATGATTAAAATCCCGAACTGCCTCGGTCAAACCCGGACAGGAGGCAACCCTAGTGTGTGTGTGTGCATGTGTGTTTTATTTGGGATTGTTACAGGAACCAAGGTCTATGAGGTCCCTTGGCTGTCGTGACTAGCGGCCTCCTCTGGTCCTAGAACTCCAATGTAGCAGAACAGCACAGCATCTTTTTGCATATTTTCCAAAGTCCCCAATATCAGAGAGGACAGTGATACTACTTGGTCAAGAATTGTCAGGGTTTGCGGTAGAGGAGATAGAACCCAGGTGCAGAGGGTGGAGATAAGTTTCAGGATCGAGGTACAAAAGAGTTTTCCGATAATCGTTGTCAGGGTCAGAATAGTGGTCATAGGCAGGCGGCAAAACAGGGCAGGTCGAATGGATAGCCAAGAACTGGTACACGAAAATATCATATAGGAGCTTCTCAATACTGAACACCACTAGGAGTGATACAACAAAAACAATCACAATGTAGCGCTGATCGGATATATATGGAAAATCGCTGAAACACTTAAATGGTCCTTGTTACTCAACCATCAACATAGGAATACAAAACAGAGGTAGTGTAGCTATAACAATGTCCTTCTTGAGCATGATGGATTTCAAAACTTTTCGTAATCCTCTTCAGAGTATCCCTCAAATGAAGAGAGGAAAAGACATCATAGTGCGACCCATATATCACTTAGTGAAAAGGATAGATGAATAGATCTCACTCACATCCAAAGAGTCCAGTCGAAGGGGCCCATAAAAAACTCCAAAGAGTATAGGGTAAATGAAAACATTAAAAATGTTTTTAAATGAATAAAATATTTAATAACAAATAAAAACAAAAACAATAAGCCAGGACGCGTTTCGCCAAGATAGATAATGTATCAAAAGGCTTCCTCAGCTGGCTGCTCTGAGGAAGCCTTTTGATACATTATCTATCTTGGCGAAACGCGTCCTGGCTTATTGTTTTTGTTTTTATTTGTTATTAAATATTTTATTCATTTAAAAACATTTTTAATGTTTTCATTTACCCTATACTCTTTGGAGTTGTTTATGGGCCCCTTCGACTGGACTCTTTGGATTCAGTAACCTCCAGATAATCGGGATATCTATCCTCGCCAGGAGAACCGATCCTTTCTAAGAGGGGCACTTGGGTGGCCAGTGAACGACCCTAAAAATGATTGACCCAGAACCAGGAGGGTTCCACTTCATGTGAGTGAGATCTATTCATCTATCCTTTTCACTAAGTGATATATGGGTCGCACTATGATGTCTTTTTCTCTCTTCATTTGAGGGATACTCTGAAGAGGATTACGAAAAGTTTTGAAATCCATCATACTCAAGAAGGACATTGTTATCGCTACACTACCTCTGTTTTGTATTCCTAGGAGTGATACAACGCTGAAGCGAGGACTGAATGTGCTGGAAAACCTTACATAGGTGGTAGGGTAGTCTAGCCCCTCCCAGGAGTGCCCCACTGTCCAATCAGCCCACTCTGCAATGATGGCCAATCAGGATCCAAGAATCGTCTGGGATGGTTCCCCATCAGGTCCACCCGAGCCTGGGGATCCTTCCCTTGGGCCCGAGCAACCAATCCGGGCTCACGCATCCGCCCCAGTGCCGTCAGATGCCGGGAATCGCCCTGTCCCAAGTGGACAGTGCGGGACTGCGTCGCCGACTCCACCAGCACGGGCATAGAGAGACCCACGAAGGATCGCGCGGAACTCCGGGATGTCCCCAGCCCCCGAGCCACCTGCCGGGACCGCCACAGAGACGATCTGTCAGCCGCCATGTGAGGTGAGCCTCCTGGCCGGCGATGCACCACCGGGTGGCGTGAGAGAACCCCCCCGAAGGAGCGGCCCCTGGACGCGACAAGGACCAGGACGATCCGGATGTGCATGGTGGAAAGCCTGGAGGCACAAGTGGGCTTGCACATAAGAGGCGGGTTCGCAAGATCGCTCCTCAGGGCCATACCCCTTCCACTGAACAAGGTACTGAAGAGCTCCGCAATGGAGCCTAGAATCGAGGATGCGTCAATTTCGTACTCAAACTCATCACCAATGAGTATGGGAGGGTCAGCAGGTGCTGATCTGTCAGTCAAGGCACCAGGGGGAACAGCTTTTAGGAGGGAGACATGAAACAGAGCGTGAATACGGTATGTGGGAGGGAGATCGAGATGGAAGGCAACTGGGTTTACCTGGCGGGTGATTATGAAAGGCCCAATAAAGCATGGTCCTAATTTCTTTGAGGGGCAGTGAAGGCGAAGGTGCTTAGTAGACAACATGACCCGGTCTCCTATCTGGAATGCAGGGGTAATGGATCGGTGGCGATCTGCCATTGACTTGTATCTCTGCTGGGCAGTATGGAGGGTGACCTGTGCTAACCGACAGGCTTCCTGTAGTAGGGCCAGGCGTGAGTTGACATTGGGGATGGAAGAGTGGGGAACTAGACCCGGAATCATGGTGGGATGATACCCCAAGTTAAGGAAAAAAGGGGTAGAACCTGTGGATTCATGATCGTGGGAATTGTAGGCAAATTCTGCAAAGGGGTAATAAATCAGTCCAGTCATCCTGCCGGTAAACAACGTAAATACTGTTCCAGGGTCTGGTTGACCGGTTCAGTTTGCCCAATTGATTGAGGATGGAAAGCGGTGGAAAGCGAGACTTGGATATGGAGTAGAGAGCAAAACGCCCTCCAGAACTGAGAGGTGAATTGGGTTCCCCTGTCGGAAATAATGGAATCAGGGATGCCGTGACGTTTGAACACATTATGAAGGAACAGAGAGTTAGTTTCAGCAGCTGTAGGTAACTTCTGGTAGGGGATAAAGTGTGCCATCTTTGATAAGTGGTCAACTACAAACATAATGACAGTGTTTTTCCAAGAAGGGGGTAGGTCTAAAATGAAGTCTGTGGAAATTTGTGACCAGGAACGAGTCAGGACTGGTAGTAGATGTAACAACCCCGCCATTTTGGTAGTAGGGGTCTTAGATCGCAGACAGGTAGGACAACCGCCAACACACTTAGCTACCTCAGATGACATGGTGGGCCACCAGAAGTGTCGTTTGAGTAAGTCCAATGTTTTTTTTACGTCCGGTGTGTCCAGCTGCTAAAGAATCGTGGCACATTTGTAGGGCTTCCTCCCTGGCCCCCTCAGGAACATAAATACATTGATCAGGGGTGTGGAATCCTTCTGTAGAAACTGGTAAGGAGGTTTTGGCTGTTAAGTGTTTAATTTTATCGTGAAGACATGACGTAAAACCTAGGAAGCGTTCTGCTGGTAACACCGTAGGGGAAGAGGTGGTTGGCAAAGGTGAGCTTTCCTGGATTCGCGAGAGGGCATCTGCTTTGCCATTCTTCGAACCAGGGCGGTAGGTGACGTGAAAATTAAGTCTAGCAAAAAAGAGAGCCCAACGAGCTTGTCTGGGTTTGAGGTGTTTAGCTGATCTTAAATATTCCAAATTTTTTTGGTCGGTATACACGGTGACAGGGTGGAGTGGGTGGCGCCACTCCTCTAAGGCTCGTTTAATGACCAGGAGCTGCCGATCTCCTATATCGTAATTGTGTTTGGCGGGACTGAGTCTTTTGGAGTAGTAGGCCACTGGGTGAAGTTGTCCCAGGGGGATCTCTGGGAGAGGATTGCCCCAGTGGCTGATTCCGAGGCATCCACCTCAAGAAAAAAGGCAACTGCGGGTTGGGGAGGTTTAGGACAGGGGCAGTAGTGAAGCGATACCGGAGGTTATCAAATGCCCTTTGGGTCTCCTCAGTCCATTGAAACTTGACATGAGGACTCGTGAGTTTAGTCAATGGTTGTACAATCTTGGAGAAGTTTCGAATAAAACTTCTGTAAAAGTTTGCGAAATCTATGAACCTTTGTACCTCTTTGTGACTCTTGGGGACTGGCCAAGCAGTAATGGCTTCCACTTTACGGAGGTCCATCGCAGTGTGCCTCGGGTAGATGACAAAACCCAGGAATTCCACTCTGGTTGTTTCGAAGAGGCACTTCTCCAGCTTGGCATATAGGTCATTCTCCTGGAGCCATTGAAGTACAGTAGTAACATGTTGTCTGTGCTCCTGGAGGGAAGAGAAGATTAAAATATCATCGAGATATATCACAACAAATTGATCCAAAAGGTCCCGGAAAATGAAATTGACCAAATGCTGGAATGTGGCGGGAGCATTACAAAGTCCGTACGGCATTACAGTATACTCAAAGTGACCGTACCGAGTCCGGAAGGTGGTCTTCCACTCATCTCCTTCACGGACGCGTACAAGGTTGTATGCCCCTCGCAGGTCTAGTTTGGAGTAGATACATGCCCTTTGAAGACGTTCGAGGAGCTCAGGGATGAGCGGTAGGGGGTATCGTTTTTATAGTAATTTTATTTAACTCATGATAGTCCACACATGGTCTCAATCCACCATCTTTTTTATTGACAAAGAATATTCCTGCACCGGCAGGGGAGGTACAGTTGTGTTCAAAATTATTCAACCCCCAATGCTGTAAAGGGTTTTAGGGAATTTAGTGTACATTTGTATTTGTATTCAGAATGAAATCCTACAAGGCCTTTTTAAAGAACCATAAGCAACTAAAATTACATCAATTGGTTTTGTAATACAGTAGTAAATGTTTCTTTTGTGAATTCTTCATTGACACAATTATTCAACCCCTTAAAGACTACCACTCTGAAGAACAGAGGTTCATTCAAGTGTTTTCAATCAGGTATTGAAAACACCTGTGGATGTCACGGATCAGCAATAAAGCATAATAAGCACCAATTAGGCAGCTTTAAAATTACTGTGATACTCAGCTCCTTCTAGACATTTACTGGTGTGGTTACAAACATGGTGAAGTCAAGAGAATGGTCCAGGAAGACAAGAGAAGAGGTGATTACTCTTCACAGGAAGGGCAATGGCTATAAGAAGATTGCAAAGATGTTAAACATACCAAGAGAGACCATAGGAAGCATCATTCGCAAATTCAAGGCAAAGGGCACTGTTGAAACGCTACCTGGTCGTGGCAGAAAGAAGATGCTGACTTCGACTGCTGTGCGCTACCTGAAGCGTAGAGTGGAGAAAAGTCCCCGTGTGACTACTGAGGAACTGAGAAAAGATTTGTCCGATGTGGGTACTAAAGTTTCAGCTCAGACAATACGGCGCACACTGCGTAATGAAGGCCTCCATGCCAGAACTCCCAGGCGCACCCCCTTGCTGTCTCCAAAGAATAAGAAGAGTCGACTGCAGTATGCCAAAAGTCATGTGGAGAAACCACAGAAGTTTTGGGATAGTGTTCTGTGGACTGATGAAACAAAATTAGAACTGTTTGGGCCCATGGATCAACGCTATGTTTGGAGGAGGAAGAACAAGGCCTATGAAGAAAAGAACACCTTGCCTACTGTGAAGCATGGTGGGGGGTCAATCATGCTTTGGGGCTGTTTTGCTTCTGCAGGTACAGGGAAGCTTCAGCGTGTGCAAGGTACCATGAATTCTCTTCAGTACCAGGAGATATTGGATGACAATGTGATGCAGTCCGTCACAAACCTGAGGCTTGGGAGACGTTGGACCTTTCAACAGGACAATGATCCCAAGCATACCTCCAAGTCCACTAGAGCATGGTTGCAGATTAAAGGCTGGAACATTTTGGAGTGGCCATCGCAGTCACCTGACTTAAATCCGATTGAGAACCTCTGGTGGGACTTAAAGAAAGCAGTTGCAGTGCGCAAGCCTAAGAATGTGACTGAACTGGAGGCTTTTGCCCATGACGAATGGGCGAAGATACCCTTAGATCGCTGCAAGACACTTGTGTCAAGTTATGCTTCACGTTTAAAAGCTGTTATAACTGTAAAAGGATGTTGTACTAAGTACGAAGATTGAATGTCACTTGGGGGTTGAATAAAACTGATAATGATGTGAGCACAGAAAAGACATTTGTGGTTATTTCATTATAAATGTTATGTTCTATTTGTCTGACCTACATGTGCCTCTTTGATTTAATTGTAAGCAAGATGACTGAATGATCAAAATCAATGTCAAACTGGCCAAAACACTCAATTTCAGTGGGGGTTGAATAATTTTGAACACAACTGTAGATGGTCGAACAAAGCTTTTTTTGTACGTTTTCCTGAATGTATTCTTTAAGGATCTTCAACTTTGGTTCAGACAGGGGAAAGATACGCCCATAAGGGATGGGTGCATCAGGTAATAAGTCGATGGGACAATCATAGGGTTTTCTTGGTGGTAGAGATTCAGCTTTTTTTTGGTCAAATACATTTAAAAAATCATGGTATTGTTTAGGTAACAGATTAGCAGAGACTGGGGTTGTGTTTTCTAGAACAGCACCTATGGTATGAACAGGAGCACAGTTATGCTTACAGTATGAGGAGGAGAAAGACACTAAGCCAGTTGACCATGAAATAGAGGGGTCGTGGAGCCGGAGCCAGGGTATTCCAAGGATGACTGGGAAAATGGGCGAATCGACTACATCAAAGGTCATTTGTTCAGAATGACCCAAACCTATGGTCATTTGGACAGGTATACTCTCACTTGTTATGGGACCTGAGCTTAAAGAGGAACCATCCACCAATCTGATTTTGACAGGAAATTTTTTATTAATTAGGGGTAACTTGATACATTTTGCTAAGGCTGAATCCACAAAACATCCTCTAGCCCCTGAATCCACCATCGCTTGGATCGGGAAGGTCTTCTGTCGCCACTGTAGAGAAATAGGTAGAAGTAGGTGAAGCGTGCAGATCAAGTGAGAGGGGCTAGAGAGTATGGTAATAAATCCAGTCTTACCTGCTATGGCTGAGGTTTTCATAGGACAGAAGCGAGCCTGGTGATTGGCTTCTCCGCAGTAGAGACATAATTGGAGATGTCTACGTCTTTCCTGTTCAACTGGAGATAGGCGTCGATCCACCAGACCTATTTGCATGGGTTCCTCTCTTCTCCCAGGGACAGAAACCAGAACTAGAGCATTAGAGGATAAGGGTGCTTGGGCAGGTTCTGGGTTTCGACGAGGGGCCATGGGTATAATGGCGGAAATGGGTGACGTATTCCTCTACAGGACGGCGGCCTTGTCTGAGGGATCTGAGAATATTTTGGACGGACTCCCTCTTGTGAGGATTTTGATACATTGCCTCTAAGGCAGCGGCAAAAGAGGGCCAGGTCTCCAGAACAGGATCTTGTTCTCGGAGGAGTGCGTGTGCCCTTTTCTTAGGTGACATAACCATACGTACTTTTATGAAATCGTTATACGTGCATGGTTTAAGGGAGAAAAGGATACAGCAGTCAAGCATGAATGCCTCAAATTCGGCGCGGTCCCCACTGAAGGTTTCTGGTAGCTTGACTTAAGGTTCAGGAGAAGCATTCTCCGGGCTAGCTTGTGCTGGAATTGGAGCTGAAGGAGAAGTACATGGAGGCGGCAGTGTCGCTGCTTGGATTTGAACCTGAAGTTGACGGTGTTCAGTCTGTAGGTCTTGGACTGAATGAGCCAAAGTTGAGACTTGGTGTGAGAGAGCAGTGAGGGCATCTGTGATCTCTGAGGGTTCCATGTGGGCTTCAGCGTATGTCAGGGTTTTCGGTAGAGGAGATAAAACCCAGGTGCAGAGGGTGGAGATAAGTTTCAGGATCGAGGTACAAAAGGGTTTTCCGATAATCATTGTCACGGTCAGAATAGTGGTCATAGGCAGGCGGCGAAACAGGGGAGGTCGAATGGATAGCCAAGAACTGGTACACGAAAATATCATATAGGAATTTCTCAATACTGAACACCACTAGGAGTGATACAACGCTGCAACGAGGACTGAATGTGCTGGGAAACCTTATATAGGTGGTAGGGTAGTCTAGCTCCAGGGATGTCAGATTCCGGGAATCGCCCTGTCCCACGTGGACAGTACGGGACTGCGGCGCCGACTCCACCAGCGCGTGCACAGAGAGACCCATGAAGGATCGCGCAGAGCCCCGGGACATCCCCTGCCCCCAAGCCACCCGCCGGGACAGCCAGAGAGAGACAATCCATCGGAGCCAGGCCCCATGCGAGATGAGCCTCCTGTCCGGTGATGCACCGCCGGGCGGCGTGACAAGCATCTTGGTTTATTGTCACAGCACACATATTTATGCCTCAGTTTTTAAAACAGAAATTCCTCCCTGGCATCTTGGTGTCTGGGACATAGTTATATTAGGAACAGATATTTGAATTAACTCTGTACACCAAGACGCAGTGTGCAACATTCCAAAAAAAACAAAACAGAACAATATGTTAATACACAATAACCCTGCAATCACAGGCAGGGCAGCCATCGGGGGTTACAGTCCATGATATTTTTTTCACGGGCCAATTGATTCCAGGAGGCCTTGGCCTGACCCTGGGCTGTTTCATAGACAAAAGGGACACTCCATGCCTCCCAGCAAAAGCACATCACTTAGGGAGTGATTAGTATGGTCTGGCTCTGCACCACGTAGAGGTGCAGAGCGAGCACTCTCTCAGCAGGGAACACTTTCTATCCATGATGAGAAGAGGAGCCAAAATGATTTAATTTTTAATTAATTTACTGAAATGGGCAGCTCATTGAAGGGGGGCCACGACCAATGGTTTAGTAAGGGGCATGGGCTGACTACACCTTTTGGCCCAGGGGCCAAGTATGACCCAGAAGCCCATAGTGCAGCAACTCAGGCCCTTGTGTATGAGCGTTATCACAGAGCTCCGCAGCAATATAACTTACTTTCATACACAGCGCACAATACAGTGAGTTGTATTTCTGTAGAGCTCTGTGATACGCTCATACACACTGCACATTACTGTGCATATTATTGCTGTGGAGCTCTGTTACAGTAATGTGCGGTGTGTTTGAGCGTATCACAGAGCTCCAGAGCAATAAAACTCACTCATACACACAGCACATGGATATATTGCCCCCACCTCATACATGGATATATTGGCCCTAGCTCACATGGATATATTGGCCCCAGCTCACACGGATATAGTGCCCCAGCTCACACGGATATAGTGCCCCAGCTTACACGATATAGTGCCCCAGCTCACATGGATATATATTGCCCCAGCAGCTCAAACATGGATATATATTGCCTCCAGCAGCTCACATATGGATATATATTGCCCCCAGCAGCTCACACATGGATATATATTGCCCCAGCATTTTTAAAAAGGGATCAGTCAAGCGACCCCAGCCTTCACCACTATTCCTCCGATCATCCGCAGCCTCAGAAGCACCTGTGTCATCACTTGGTAACCTACGAGTGCCTGGAAAGGTGTTACACAAGTGTCGCTTTAGAGCGTCCTCAAGTTTCTTCATCCTGTCCTCTCTCTGTGCGGGCAGGATGAGCTCTGCAACTTTACCCTTGTATCGTGGATCAAGAAGGGTTGCCAACCAGTAATGATCCCTCTCCTTGATAGTACGCATCCTGGGGTCCTTTAGCAGGTTTTGCATACAAAAGGAGCCCATGCAGCGTAGGTTGGAGGTGGCATTAGCTTCCGAGTCTTCCTGCTCAATGAGGAGGATGATCCTATCATGCACTTCCTCCTCCCAGCCACGTACCAGTCCTTGTGTTTCTGGGCACACAAAACCCTCCCTTGAGGAATCCCCACCTTCAATGCCCCCACTACTCAAATATTCCTCCTGTGAGGGAATGGCTTATCACCCTCAGCCAGAGACTGTTTGCACAGACGATTATCACCTTAAGAACAGTCAAAATACCAGCAGTTTTTATAAACACAGTGTTCATGTGTGAAACGTATCTGTCTGTTGTGTTGCCGCCATTTCCCATCGCCTCGTGGCTGATCGGGTGAATCAGGAAGGTAAAATGGCCGATTCAGTTCTTCCTGTCCCACATCGGCAACTCCCCAAGTGTTGTGGCCAATGAGGCCTGTGGGGGCGGGCAGGGGTGGTTCCCAGATGTGGAGCTCATGGTAGAGGTTACAAAGGCATGTGTCTGTGTTAATAAAAGAGTTGTTGTTCCTGAGTTCATGCAGCAGCGCCTCATGTCTCTGATTTCCTACTCATTTCTCACGCATCCGAGATCCCGCGCGATATTCGGGGCGCAGAGCTGGTTCAAGTCGGGGTGCAGAGTGAGTGCAACGCCCGCCGCGCGAATGAATATTCTTGGCCGCCTGTACAGTTCTTACTACTGAGCCGCGGCGAGGTTCGAGGACTCTGCTCGGCGCGGGCGCATCGACCGCCGCGCGGTTGAATTCTGATCGGCTACACAACCCCTCATCCAGCTGCTGAGGAGTCGGTTCAGTAAGTGAGCGCATCGACCGCTTCGCGATCCGGATCAGTTGAATGCCCGTCCCTGTACTATTGCCGGAAGATCTGAATAATCCGTGCCGCGAAGTGTGTGCCCGCACCAGCCGCCGGACGATCCGAATATTCCTGGCTGGTCGAATATTCACCCGTCTACCGCCGGAAGATCCGAACCGATCTATAAACGGAATAAACCCTCCAAACCAGGTCAGTGACCAGCTGCTCGGGACGCTGAGTGCCGTCACTCGGTGGTCGGGCTGGGCTCACACGGGGGTTCCCTTCACACCATCACAAGGTCCCATACGGCCGCTCGAGACGCCGAGTGTCGCAACTCGGTAGTCGGGCCGTCAGCATAAAAAGGGGGTTACGCAGATTGGAGCACACCCGCAGGCGGACGGTGACTCCCCGTTCCGTCACACTGGTGGCAGCGGTGGGATTGCTCTCTGCAACTCATACCATCACCCCGAAGCAGTCATCATGACCGTATATGCGGACTATAAAAGGACACTTTGCGGAGTATGCTAGAGAACCGGGGAGGTACCCCGGGTTCGAAGAGTCGGGACACGATGATAGAGGAGCTGAAGAAATTGGATCAAAATGCAGCGGTTACCGCGCTACCCGCCGACACCCCAACTGTGACCATTTCCGCGGAAGCTGATGAGAGTGACTTGCAGCGAAAGGTACGAGAACGGGCTGCCATGTACGGAGCAGCCCCGACGGAGGCAGAGATGCGGCACCTGGTTCGAGAGATCTGTCAGGAAGAAGAGCGGAGGAAAGAACGCGAGCACGAGCTCCGGTTGGCGGAGGTGCGGAGCCAGCGAGACCGCAACCCTCGGGTGGAGCAATCCCCGGGGGAAAGGTGCCATTCCAGGCGTTCAAGGACTTTCGCGAAGCGGACGAGGAAATCGAAAGTTATTTGCAGGATTTTGAGAGACTGTGTCAGGTACATGAGGTACACCCCACCGATTGGGTAAGAATCCTGGCATGTAAGCTGACCGGGCGGGCCGCAGAGGCTTATCGTACAGTACCTGACGAGGAAGCCACCAACTACGGGCAGGTGAAGCAGGCGCTGCTGAGTCGGTTTGCCGTAACCCCGGAAGCCAGCCGGGCTAAGTTTCGGAATTCTCGCCGGCCCGTCGGCGCTACTCATGTGGAGTGGGCTCACCGGTTACAGCGGGACTTACGCACGTGGTTCATGGGGAGCAAGGCGGAGACAGTACCTGAGATTACCCAACTGTTACTACTGGAACAGTTTTTTGAGCACACTCCCGCCGCCATCCGGGAGTGGGTACGGGACAAGAAGCCCCAGACCGTTCAACAAGCAGCCAGGTGGGCTGACGAATATACGGATACGCGGAAAGTCACGGAAGGGGAGCGACCGTTACCCCTTCGTCCGGTGTTACCTGCCTTGCCAACCCCAGGACCGGCAACCCGCCCACCGGTTACCCGACCCCCAGCCGACCTAACAACCTGGCCAACATACGGTGCTATGGTTGCAACAAGGAGGGGCATTATAGGCAGAGGAGGACCCGCTGGAATGCTGTCTGCGAAAAGACTGGGGCCTTCAGAGCTAGGGAAGGCCTCCTCTTCCTCCCGCTGCTCTGCCTCTAGAGCCACATCTATAATTCCCCGCAGAGTGTGCTCCAACAGGAACACTAAAGGAATTGTGTCACTGATGCATGCACTGTCCCTGCTCTCCATCCTCGTTGCCTCCTCAAATGGTGACAGTACAGTCCATGCATCCTTGAACATCAGCCACTGCGGGGGGGGGAAAAAAAACAAGTTGACCTGAACCTGTCCTTGTGCCATACTCACACAGGTACTCGTTGATGGACTTCTGCTGCTTGTGCAGACGCTACAGCATTGCTAATGTCGAGTTCCACCTGGTGGGCATGTCACAGATCAGACGGTTTGTGGGAAGGTGGAATTCTCTTTGAATTTCTGCCAGGCGAACGCTTGCTGGGAATGACCGTCTGAAGTGGCTGCAGATTTTTCTGGCCTGGCCGAGAAGCTCTGCCAGCCCTCGGTACCTGGTTAGGAAACGCTGAAACACCAGATTTAGGACGTGTGCTAGGCATGGTACATGCGTCAACCTACCCTGGCGTAGGGCGGAGAGGAGGTTGCTGCCATTATCACAGACGACCATTCCCAGCTGAAGCTGGCGTGGTGTTAACCATCTCTGCACCTGCCCCTGCAGAGCTGACACAATTTTTGGCCCAGTGTGGCTCCTGTCCCCTAAACAAACCAGCTCAAGCACAGTATGGCATCTTTTTGCTTGAGCCATTGCGTAGCTCCTGCCACGCGTCGGTTTAACTGCCACTTCGCCAGAGACACAGAAGGAGGAGGAGGAAGAGGAAGAGGTGGTGGTGGAGCAGCCAGACCTCATACAAGCAGCTTTCTGGAGGCGTGGTGGATGAACAAGCTCCAGCACAGAGCCCCGTCTTGGATCCCTCCCAGCTGCAATCAGAGTTACCCAGTGTGCCGTGAAGGAAATGTAACGACCCTGTCCATGCTTGCTGGACCACGTGTCTAAAGTCACATGCACCTTGCTGCTGACTGCCTTTCCCAATGACTCGATAACATTGTTTTCCACGTGCTGGTATAGTGCTGGAATGGCCTTCCGTGAAAAGTAATGGCGTTTTGGAACATGCCACTGTGGTACAGCACATTCAGCAAATTCACAGAAGGGAGCAGAGTCCACCAGCTGGAAATGCAGCAGCTGCAATGCAAGTAATTTTGCTAAACTGGCATTTAGACGCTGTGATTGGGGATGGTTGGGACTATATTTTTTCTTACTAATGACCAAAGTAACAAAACGGCACCAGGTACTCAACAAAAAGCCATAACCCAAACAATGATGGAAAACGGTTCAATTTGCACAAGGTGCAACTAGAGTACCAGAATATGGTTAATTTTAATGATAAACACTAAAGAAGTTTCAAAAGTCAGTGACTGTTTATCTGGCATCTCCTCCTGGATGGCCTCCCACCACCTAAAGATCAACATGTCAAAGACTGAGCTCCTACTTATTCCTCCCTCTAATGCCTCCCCACCTCCTGACTTCTCTATCACGGTGGAGGGTATCACCATCTCCCCATCAAACCAAGTTCGCTGTCTTGGAGTTACACTGGACTCTGCTCTTTCCTCATCCCCCACATCAAGTCTCTTTCCTCCTCCTGCCGATACCAACTGCGTAATATTTCCAGAATTCGGCCATTTCTTACCGCTGTCACCACAAAACAACTCATACACGACCTGGTAATCTCCCGACTCGACTATTGCAATAATCTCTTATCTGGCCTCCCTCTGTCCCGCCTCTCCCCCCTACAATCCATCCTGAACGCCTCCGCCAGGCTAATTCACCTCACCCGCCACTCTGTCCTGCCGCTCCCCTCTGCGAGTCCCTTCACTGGCTCCCCATCCACTGCAGAATTAAGTCCAAATCCTTATCCTTACCTACAAAACCCTCACTAACTCAGCGCCCCACTACCTGTCCTCACTAATCACCAAATACACCCCAGCCCGCTCCCTAAGGTCAAACAGTGACCTGCGCCTAGCTTCTCCCCGCATCACCTCTTCCCATGATAGACTGCAGGATTTCTCACGCGCAGCCCCCACTCTCTGGAACGCTCTCCCTCGTGCTGTCAGACTTTCCCCTAACTTCTCTTCCTTCAAACGCTCCCTGAAAACATTGCTATTTAGGAAGCCTACCACCCAACTCACTGACGCAACCATCAATCACTCTCACCTTACAGTCCTCTCCTCCTGTTTCCAACCCCAACCCTCCTAGATTGTGAGTTCCTACGGGAATAGGGCCCTCATCTCCTCCTGTACTGTTTGTCAAATGTTGTTCAATGTATTGTAACCCTGTCTGTACTGTGCTTATTGTACAGCGCTGCGGAATATGCTGGCGCTTTATAAATTAATAATAATAATAAATAATAAAGAAACAATGAATTGAAAAACATACAATTATAGTAGTAGAGGGTGTGTTGGGTGAAGCAAGGAACCACTAATATAATTGCGATAAGGTTACAGAGAGCACACAATAAGAAGGCAAGGAAACTATACCTCGGCGGTTCAAGCCGCCTACATAACCAGTCACTAAATAATTGAGAGTGCCGAGCAGCATATATATATCCCAACCACTACCCACACCAACCACAACAGTTAAAAACAAACAGAAAGAGGCATAGCTTGACGCGTTTCGCCCGTGCGGGCTTAGTCTGAAGCTAGCTTGCCCTTAGTACTCACCCCAATATATATAGCCCCTTGTGTCAGACGTATTACGGCCAGCTGGGCCACGAGCCGGTACAAAGAACTCGCCTCCGGGTACGCCGGCGATCACATGACGGCTGAGACCAATGGGACGACAGACATGCCGCAGGCACACGTGAGCCAATAGAAAGGGTGTAGAGGTCACATGAGACCAATGGCCAATCAGTAGCCACTGGTGTCCGTGATGAATGGTCGATATGGACGCCAAACCATAGCAACCAACACCGATTGGACGGGCAGAGCCAGGATAATTCCCCGCAAACCGCAAAAAATAGAATCATAATCCATAACTGGCGTACATGGAAAAACAATTGAATAAAAGGTTGCACACATGTCCATGCATAACGGTAAGGCTTCATAACGGTATAACAGTGACCAAGGCCAACAAGGACATTAACAAATTATAATATAAAGCCCCCTAAATAAATAGTTTGAAATAATAAATAAGGTCCTGACAGTTGCTGACGCCCCAAATAGAGCTAAGGATGAGAATTAAAAAACAATTGAATTGGGGGCGTGACCTGGACGGCTAAGATGGTGGCAGCCTAGTTCGGAGCTCCTGCACCCTGACAGCCCCGATTCAGCTTTCTCAGCGATTCCCCACACGCCACAGCCAGCTACACTCCTGGTGAACGTTCCGGACATGCCCAGGACCAAGGCGACTCTCACCCCGGGACAAGTCGACATTGCCAGGTGCTTCCCCCCGCTAAGTTTGGCTGCGGCCTCCACTCCCAAGATGGCAGCGCCGCCTCGTGTCTCGGACGCGCAGGACGAACCCTGTACCCGCCGGGACATACAGGACCTGTGCCAGCTTCTCCTCACAGTGAAAGACGACCTGCAGACCGATCTACGAGCAGGAATTGATGGCCTCCGAACGGACCTGGGAGCTCTGGGCGCACGCACGGTGGCCTTGGAACAGCAGGCAGACGAGGCGCAGGCAGCTCAGGACGCTACTCAAGCCGAGGTTGCGGCCTTACGAGACAGGTACGAATCCCTACAAGATACAGTGGAGGACTTGGACAATTGGTCCCGGCGGTCCAACATCCGTTTGCGGGAGATCCCGCAGTCCATTGTGGACTTCAGAGATTTTCTCCACCGCTATTTTCGCCTGCTGCTGCCTGAGATCCCCCAGGAAGAGCTGCTTCTCGCCTTGCCCCCAGACCTGCAGAGACAGAACCCCCGAGGGATGTCGTGATCCGCTGTCACTACTACACGACCAAGGAGGCTATCTTTCGAGCGGTCAGAAACACAACCCCTGCCATGGAGGGGGTCACCCCTCACTTTTATAATGACTTAGCGCCCTCGACCCTCCAGAAGCGGCGGACCTTGAAACCCCTCACGGATCTCCTGCGTCAGCACGGTATCAGATACCGGTGGGGCTTTCCCTTTCGCCTCCTGATCCCGCACAATGGGGCATTCCTTACCCTGCGCACCCCCCCTCGACAGCCCAGACATCCTAGAGACCCTGGGCATCCCTGTCCCCCCAGACTTCCTAGATTGGCCTGGCCGGGACCTGTGGGGTGCCAGAGTGGGCCCCCCAGAGGACCGGGGCGGCGGGGCCGGAGGAGAACACCCCCGCGTTAAGAGCCTGGCGCTGCCTACCACACTCCGCCCTTGAATCTCCCACGCCGATCGTCCTGACCCTCCCTGCTGACCGAAGCTGACCTTTTTTACATCGGCTGGGACAGGACCCCCTCTGCCGCAAACCCCCTTTTGACCGTTCTGTGACGGTTTGTGGTTACGGCGAGAGTACCTCGGGGACCCTTATGGATGCACCGGCCTTCAGATGGACGTTGTTCCCCCCCGCCGAGGAGGCCCCCAGGACACGACCGCCGGTTCACCAATGGCCCCCGAGGTGCCCCCTGGATTCCCCCCATTTTTCACTTTTCTCTTTTCCCCAGTTTACGGGAGTGGGTGGGGGAGGGCCTCGGTGGGGTGGGGGGTGGATTGCCCCGAGAACTGACTGTTTTCCACTAGTGCGGACCTTATCCATCTTATCCAGCAGTGGGGGGGGGGTGCGGGTCAGTGTGTTGGAGGTGGCGGGCGTGTATTTTGTTCACCAGTTGAGCTCTGTTTTGTTTATTGCAAGTTCTTTGTTGCTGTGGACGACGGGATCCTTAAACGAGCTAGAAGGGTGCTCTGGGCCGGCAGTCGCATCTTGCCTGACTTGTACACCCCCATTGGACTCCCCAGTGGTAGGTATAAACCGCCACATGACGAGTGACCGTCTTTAACCCCCTTTTCTTTTTTTCTTTTTTCTTCTCTCTCCTCTCTTCTCTGTGTATTTTTCCTATTGACATACCCCCTTTATCGTTTTTCCCCTTCGCCTCACTCTTCGCTTTCCCCTCCCCCTCTCTCTTTTCTCTCTTTAATCCCTTCCCCTCCACCTCCTCTACTATTTGCTCTATACCTGTCGAACCCCCCCTTTTTTTTTTTCTCTTTTCTTCCTTCTTCCTCTCAACTTCTCTCCTCTCCCGCACATCCCTTTTCCCTCCTTTCCCTCTCTCCACCTTCGGGGTCTCACCCCCACCTCTCTCCTCCCCCCCACTTCCTCTTCCCTACTACCCCTCTATTGGCCTTCCACGCCCCCCTCTCCTCCCGTCCCTCCCCGAGGGATCATCCCTCTCACCGCCCCCTCTCGCGAGATAGACACCACTCCCACTTTACGCTGAGATGGCGAGGCGCGAGGCTGGCGCGCGGGTTCACCTCAAAGTGATATCGCACAACACTAAGGGTCTTTTGTCTCCACAGAAGAGGCGGACGGCGACACGGTACTATAAGAGGTTGCGGGCAGACGTCGTCATCCTCCAGGAGACCCACTTCGCCCGGGGAAGAGTCCCGACCCATTGGGGCGATGGGTTTTCTACCCACTTCCATGTGGCTGGAGGAACCCGCAAGACTGGCGTCTCCCGTCTTGATGCGAGGTGCCTTACACTTTCACCTTGAGTCCCAGGAGTCAGCTCTGGATGGACGTTACCTTAGGGTGTCTGGAACAGTGGGGGGCCGCCCGTATAACTTTGTCGGGATCTATGCCCCTTCCCCCCCAGATGTGGCCTTCTGGAGAGCTCTGGGAGATAAGCTGGCCTTGCTCCCTAACAGAGGGGTGTTCGTGGGGGGGGATTTCAACGCTGCCCTGGACCCGTGCTTAGACCGGAGCAGCCCGAACCCTAGCCCCTCCCAGTCATGCCTCTCTAGGGGGTTTAAAGCCGCTGTTCAGACCGCCAATCTGTTCGATACTTGGCGCTTGCTCCACCCCAGGGGACGAGATTACTCTTTCTATTCTCACCCACACGACTCCTACTCCAGGATAGATTACATTCTGTGCAGCAGAGACTTGATCCCAGACCTTACATCCTCCCGCTTACACGAAATATCATGGTCGGACCATGCCGCGGTGGAGACGGTGATGCTGGGGGCGAGCGAGGGAGTTCTGACAGGGTCTGGAGGTTCAACGCTTCGCTGCTTCCCGACCCGGGACTGAAAGCCGAGCTGACGCGCGACCTGGAGGACTTCTTTTCCCGCAATTTTACACCAGATATCAGCACCACCATGGTGTGGGAGGCCCATAAGGCCTATATACGGGGATCTCTTATAGCCATCTCATCTCGTCGCAAGAGGGAGAGGGCGCGAGATTTAGACCTCCTCACGTCCCAGGTGGCTGACCTGGAACGAACCCATAAGCGCACCGGAGACCCTGAGGTGCTCCGGCACTTAATCGAGACGCGTGGGAACCTTAACCTGCTCCATTCGCGTCAGGTGCAGGCGGTGCTTCAATGGACGGGCCAAAATTTTTTGGAAAAAAGTGATAAACCAGACACGCTTTTGGCCCGTCGATTTGAAGCAACAGACAAGGGAGCGCACAGTCCGTACGATACACCTTCAAGGGGGGGAGCTGACCCAGGACCCCCGGGAGATATCAAGAGCTTTTCTCAATTACTACTCCTCCCTCTACGATGGGGGCACCGCTGGTGCAGGCCCGGCCCGGGAGGCTGCCCTTCGGGACTTCCTTTCGAGAACCCCGCTACCGCAATTTAGCTCATCACAATGCGAGGCGCTGGGAGCCCCTATATTGGCAGAGGAGATCCTGGGGGTGCTTAAAGAGCTGCAGTCCTCCAAAGCCCCAGGCCCTGATGGATTTTCTGCGGCCTACTACAAGGGGTTCAAGCAACCGCTCCTACATCCTATGGTTCGCCTCTTCAATGAGTTTTTGCGGGGGGAAGAGGTCCCGTCCCCGGAGATGCTCACGGCCCGAATAGTTGTCATGCCCAAACCTGGCAAAGACCCGGCAGCCTGCCCTAGTTACCGGCCTATTTCCCTGATTAACGGGGATCTGAAAATCTACGCCAAGATATTGGCTAACCGCCTGGGACACTACATAACATCGGTGATCCACCCGGATCAGGTGGGATTCATCCCGGGTAGGGAGGCCCCGGATAACATCAGACGGGTCCTCAACTTGGTCCACGTGGCTCGGACATCTGGAGGAAGGTCTTTTCTGCTCTCCTTGGACGCTGAGAAGGCCTTTGACCGCGTGGACTGGCGCTATCTGTGGGCGATGATGACATCCTTCGGCCTCCGAGGTACTTTTCTGACAGCTGTCCAAGCTTTATACGCAGGCCCCCTGGCCAGAGTCGACACGGGAGGCTATTTGTCGGACGCCTTCCCGGTCCTGAATGGGACGCGGTGTCACGTTCCCACGTTCCAAACCTGTCTTCCTGCCCTCTGTATTTGTATATTGTGTTTTTTCCGTTGTGTTTCTGTCGCTGCCAATTCCTGGGTGGCCTCCCAGGGGTTAATTGGTGTTCTGTGTGCTGCTCACCTGTTGACCCTTGCCTTGATTCCCCTGCCTATATTAGAGCAATGTACCTATAGTACATTGCTGGGTCATTTTTCCTTTGCCTGGTCTCTTTGCGACTTGTAGCCTGAGAGCTCCTTGCTGTGTTCCTGATATCCTCCGTTTGTTCATCCCTGTTCAGTTTTTGCCTCTGTTATTTCTGTTCCAGTTTATGTCAGTTCCTTCTGTGTATTTAGTTCTGTCTATTTCTGTATTTTGTTTTGCTGTTTATGTTCCATTCTGATTCCCCGGTTACCGATTTTTGGCTTGGCTGACTTCCCTTCATGTTTCTATTCCTATATTCTGTATGACGTACTCTCTCTGGTTATGACCTTTGGCTTTCCTCTATATTACTACTCTATATAGTATATTCCTTGTCTGTACCGTTTCCAGGAAACCCTGTCATCTGTATACAACAAAAGACTCTGTACGGCTTCAAGGTAATACTTTCCTTTAGATTAGATCCGGCTATCCTAAAGACCGGCCTTTCAGTGCAGGGAATCTTTGGTATTGCCGTACAGAGGTCTTTTGTTAACCCTGTGTTGCTTTCACCTGTCCTTGCAGTTTACAGTGCATCTCTGCCCATAGGGGCTTCTCTCGAGAACCTGGACCTCACCTTTCTGCGAGTTATATTCTTAGGGATATATATACATACCGACCACTTCCAAGGATCGGAGGGCAAGGATAGGGTGGTGCGTCACCAGGCACTGCCTCCGTGACACGCTGCAGGGCTGCCCCCTGTCCCCTCTCCTTTTTGCTCTCTCGATCGAGCCGCTGGCGGCCTCCATTAGGGCTCATCCGGACATCCGCGGCGTGGAGGTAGGGGGTGGGGACTTTAAGCTTGCCCTCTTTGCGGATGATATCCTCCTGTCCCTGTCTTCACCGGTGGTGACCCTCCCTAACCTGCTTTTTCGGTCCTCCGTGCCTTTGGAGAGGCCTCGGGGTACAAACTGAACACTGATAAAAGTGAAGTTCTTAACGTTTCCCTATCGGAGGAGGAGGCGGGGCTGGTCCGAGACCAGTTTCCATTTCGCTGGTGCCAATCCTCCCTGTGCTCCCTGGGGATCGAGGTGACCGCTTGCTGGGATACCTTATACAAAGCTAATTACGGTCTGCTATTCCCCAAACTCCACGCTCTCCTCGAAACGTGGTCACACCTCCGCCTCTCCCTCTTCGGCCGTATATATGCGGTGAAGATGACTCTGCTCCCGAAAGTCCTCTATTTTTTCAGGACACTGTCCATCCCGATTCGAAGATCTGACCTTACATACCTCCAGACAGCGATCCACTCCTTTATCTGGGGGGGCCGAAGGGGAAGGCTACCCAAGACACTCATGTTTCAGTCCAAGTCGAGGGCTTGGGATGGGAGTTCCTCACCTCTTCTCATATTATAAGGCGGCCCAGTTTGCGATGCTAGTTTCTGTTAACCTGAGCCGGAACAAACCGATCTGTTCTCTCCTGGAGCAGGCCTTGGAGGGCCCCTGCCCTATCCACTCCCTCATGTGGATGCCCAGAGGCACCCCCCCCCCGGTGAGACACGCTAGCCCCACCTTGCAGCATTCTTTACGCCTATGGAACCTTTACCGGGAGGGGGATGGGCTGTCTCCTAGGGGCTCTGGTCTCCTCCCTCTGGCAGGGGACCCTCCGGGGGCTTTTGGCTGGTGGTTACAGGCCGGAATTGTGGAGTTACGGGATCTGCTGCTTCAGGGCCGGCCGGTCACCTTGGCCTATCTATGAGAGTCCAGAGCGCTCCCGCCAACTGAAGAATATCGGGCCGCTCAGCTACTACACTTTGTAAGGGCTGAGATCCAGGCAGTGCCACCGCGTAGCCTGACCTTCTATGAATCCAGCTGTAGACAAGCGAGCCGTCGACACGGTATGATCTCCCTTCTATATTCCCACCTGACCGAGGTGACGTTTCCGTGCGAAGCTCCCTACCTGGCTCGGTGGGAGGCGGACTTGGCTGACTCCTTGGAGGACGAAGATTGGTGCGACATTATCGACAGAACGTCGAGGGTCACGATCTGCACCTCAGTCCGTGAGAATTGCTATAAAGTCCTGTCAAGGTGGTACATTCACCCTCATCGGCTGGCTAGAATGCATCCTGGCATTCCATCAGAGTGCTTTCGGGGATGTGGGGAGGAGGGAACATACCTTCACGCCTGGTGGGACTGCAGTGCTGTTCGACCCATCTGGGAGGCGGCTTTTCGAGACCTGGGTAGGGCATTGGGAGTCCCTCTTCCCCCAGATCCATGGACAGCACTCCTTAACAGGCAGCACCCGGCCGCGCACCTGGCGAGGGGCGAGCAGTCACTGGTTTCCAGGGTATGTGCCGCTGTGCGCATTTGCCTGGCCAGGACTTGGAAGGGACCCCCTGTAACGGTTAGCCCCTGCTTGGGCCATCGTGGTGGCTTGGAACATGAGATGAAGCCCTTAAGGCAGGTGAGTAACTGACTGGACACAAGGACAGACGGATTTCTCCAAAACCAAGGAGCACCAAAAAACAGAACAGAATTGCCACTAAGCTCCGAAGGCTTCAAGACCGACAGACAACTTAGGACACTCAGAAACACAAAGATACACTTGACAATCCGTTAAGGGAGCAGGCTGCAGGACAGTAAACAAAACAGACAGACTATACTAAAAGAGGTCCTTATAAGCGGCCTCTGAATATATATACTAAACTAAGACAGACAAGGTACATAAAACATGAAACATACAAGAATCGTCAATCAGGCAGAGGTTGGCAACAGATCAGAAATATACGGTACCAGGGGGGAGTAGAAGGGATAGTCAAAAATAAAGCCGAGGTCAGAACCAGAAAACACTTGAACAGGAATGCTTTGCAGCAACTCAGGAAACACGAACAGACAGAACCACCATCAAACTCCACAAACAGTCAATGAGGCTCTGTGCTGCTGGGAATATATAGGGGTGGGTCTGTGTGATTGGGCCATGTGACCCCAGACCAGGAGATCACAACAGAACCCCAGATCAGCCCTAAACAGCACAGCCAGACACACCATAGGGGAAAACAAACATGAAGACCCTTCACCACCAGGGGGCAAGGCCAGACGTGACATAACCCCCTCCCTTACGGGTGACCTCCCGGGCACCAAAACAAAAAACATGGCAGACAGAATCAGGAGTCCCACTCAGAGTCGTCATCCTCCTCCACAAGACGCCCCCGACTATGAGGGTTCCTTTGAATGGCAACCCAGTGGTCCTTCCTGAACACCAGTCCAAGGGGCGATTGCACATAGCCCTCAGGGACATGACGGGGTAGGGGGATCTCGGCATCAGTCAGACTGGACATAGAATCAGTTGGACTAGGGTTAGTCACCTTTTTACGTCTTCTCCTTGAACGAGATCTAGAACTGGTGACCACCCCACACGACACGGCAATAGTAGGGGCAGACTTGGTTATCTGTTTAACACCACACGATTGAAACCTCTCTACCCCACAAGTGGGTTTGACAGCAATGGACCCACTGCAAGACGTGGTCACGTGACTTGACTTGGATACGACTCCCTTGCAGCTCGACTTGGACAGACTTGACAACTCGCCTTTAACTGGCACACCGTTGGAACAGAGGACATTGCCAGGATATGATACAACTGGCACCTCACCATTGTTACAGATTTCACCTGGAGGAGTGCACTGTGTTCCCTCCGAGTCATCGGAATCCTCCTCAAAACACCTGAGAGCATTAGGGTCTTTCTTGATCATGGCCCAGTGTGCCTCACGGAACAACACCCGCATGGGGATCGTATATAACCTTCGGGTACAGGGCTAGAATTTGTAGCACCAGTCAGTTTGGATGTCACTCCATTAACTGGCAGGACTGGCAAATAACCAGAAACAGACATACCTGGCAGCGTGCCATCAGGGGCTGACATGAGGGGCTCTTGGCCCAAACCAGACATGAAGGACTTAGTACCCACCTGGGACAAAATTGGCATATCGCCAGAAACAGGCATTAGGGGCACATTGCCCGAATTACACATGAAGGGCTCGGGACCCACACTTGGCAAGACAATGGTAGGAACAACACTGGACCCACTGTGGGACAAGGGCACAGTGGTCTCATGTGTTAATGTGAGCACATTGGTCTCATAACCTAACGAGGCCTCAGCTGTCTCGCAGAAAGACATGGGCACTGTTGTCTCGCAGAAAGACATGGGCACGGCTGTCTCGCAGAAAGACATGGGCACGGCTGTCTCGCAGAAAGACATGGGCACGGCTGTCTCGCAGAAAGACATGGGCACGGCTGTCTCGCAGAAAGACATGGGCACGGCTGCCTCGCAGCAGGACATGGGCACGGCTGCTTCGCAGCAGAACATGGGCACGGCTGCCTCGCAGCAGAACATGGGCACGGCTGCCTCGCACAACACGGGCACAACTGTCTCGTGGATCGGAATCGGCATGACTAGCAGCTCGCTAGCAGAACCAGGCATGAAGGTTTCATGTTTAGATACAGGCACTTCGGCCTCATAACAAAGCATAGGCACGGCTACCTCGTAGCTCAACATCGGCACAACTGACTCATCAGCAGGCAGGAAGGGCTCTGGGCCCACGACAGGCATGAAGGGCTCTGGGCCCACCTGGGACAAAACCGCTGACACACAGCTTGGGAGGGGTACAGCTGACACACAGCTTGGGAGTGTTACCGCTGACACACAGCTTGAGAGTGTTACCGCTGACACACAGCTTGAGAGTGTTACCGCTGACACACAGCTTGGGAGTGTTACCGCTGACACACAGCTTGGGAGTGTTACCGCTGACACACAGCTTGGGAGTGTTACCGCTGACACACAGCTTGGGAGTGTTACCGCTGACACACAGCTTGGGAGTGTTACCGCTGACACACAGCTTGGGAGTGTTACGCTGACACACAGCTTGGGAGTGTTACCGCTGACACACAGCTTGGGAGTGTTACCGCTGACACACAGCTTGGGAGTGTTACCGCTGACACACAGCTTGGGAGTGTTACCGGCAATGTGCCAGGTTCTGGCACCGCTGAAACCTTGTCAGACAGAAACAAAACTGGCCTCCCACCAGGAACGGACATAGGCACAATACAATGTGCAGAACAGACAGGTTTTTCTTTATGCTGTGTACCTGTAACAACAGCGCCACCCTGGGCCCTTGTGGCATCAGCGTCACCCTGGGCCCTTGTGGCATCAGCGACACCCTGGGCCCTTGTGGCATCAGCGACACCCTGGGCCCTTGTGGCATCAGCGCCACCCTGGGCCCATGTGGCAACAGCGCACCCTGGGCCCTTGTGACAACAGCGCCACCCTGGACCCTTGTGGCAACAGCGCCACCCTGGGCCCTAGACCCATGACAAGAACTGAGAAACAGTGATCCACTGCATAACATGGAAGCAGGTAGTGTGCCTTGAGGTGGAACAATTTTGGCTTTATTACCACACATGGAATTTGCAACACCCCTGCATTGCACAGAAACAGAGGTCCCAGCAGTAGGGTCAGCGCTATGGCTACATGACGTGGATACCAGGGTCTCACCCTGAGAACATGACATTCTGGTTTTGGGCTTTAATGGACAGCAAAAGATTTTATGCTGGGGTGAACTGCAATAATAACAGAGATTAAGAATTCTACGTCTCTCTCTTTCACTCATGGGAGGTTCCCCAGAGACTCTGCTGGGAGGAACCGCATAATTAAGCACACTGAGAGACAGCATTAACCTCTTCAGCTCTGTCAGCAGATCAAAAACCATCTGAAGCACAAAATTTAACACAGTAAGCTCACCTGCAGGCATTAATGGACTGTTTGTAATGTAACGGTTAGCCCCTGCTTGGGCCATCGTGGTGGCTTGGAACATGAGATGAAGCCCTTAAGGCAGGTGAGTAACTGACTGGACACAAGGACAGACGGATTTCTCCAAAACCAAGGGGCAGCCACAAAAACAGAACAGAATTGCCACTAAGCTCCGAAGGCTTCAAGACCGACAGACAACTTAGGACACTCAGAAACACAAAGATACACTTGACAATCCGTGAAGGGAGCAGGCTGCAGGACAGTAAACAAAAACAGACAGACTATACTAAAAGAGGTCCTTATAAGCGGCCTCTGAATATAATACTAAACTAAGACAGACAAGGTACATATAAACATGAAACATACAAGAATCGTCAATCAGGCAGAGGTTGGCAACAGATCAGAAATATACGGTACCAGGGGGAGTAGAAGGGATAGTCAAAAATAAAGCCGAGGTCAGAACCAGAAAACACTTGAACAGGAATGCTTTGCAGCAACTCAGGAAACACGAACCAGACAGAACCACCATCAAACTCCACAAACAGTCAATGAGGCTCTTGTGCTGCTGGATATATAGGGAGTGGGTCTGTGTGATTGGGCCATGTGACCCCAGACCAGGAGATCACAACAGAACCCCAGATCAGCCCTAAACAGCACAGCCAGACACACCATAGGGGAAAAACAAACATGAAGACCCTTCACCACCAGGGGGCAAGGCCGAGACTTGACACCCCCGCCGGCTCGACCACAGATTGAGGCCAAGATCTGGCACATGCTCACGATGGAGCGACTGACGGCCATGGTCCACAACCGCATGGGAGACTTTGTGAGGGTGTGGGCTCCTTGACTGGAGGCATTCGCCTCACCGACCTCTGTACGTCTTGCCTTTTCTGAATAGACTAAGTGTACCGTCTGTTGAGTTTGACTCGACTTGCACACTCAGGCCCTCCAGGAGGGGGCGGAGTCCTGCGAGGTGACCCGCGCGCGAGCGGTTCAGATTGGCTGCCGGAGTGGTGGGAGGGTGGGGTCCATGTATCACGGCGAGCTCCCCTCCTCTACCTCCTTTTTCACCCTCCACCCTAGCCCCCTCCCCCCTTTTTTTTCCCTCTCTTCTCTCTCTTCCCCTTTCCCCTCCTCTTTTTCCCCCTTTTCCTTCCCCTACCTTTCTCTCTTGCTCATTCTCATACACCAATATCCCTTTTTTTTTTTATCTAACCCCCTCTATGCCTTCCTAATCCTCTACCCCCTTGACTTCTGCTTAGCTTCCACCTGGAGGTGGGCTCTGGACTGCCCCTCCATGCCGAGCTTTGCACCAAGGCAACGAGAATAGCGGACACATATCTACATATCCCTTGAGCCCTGAGAGATTTTGGATAGCCCCTTCTAGCTCGTCTGCTCTTGTATGTCTCTCTACTTAACGGTCTGAGGGGATCCCGAGCCACTTCTCCTCCCCCTTTCAATATCCCCCTAACCCTTATTGGGATGGTTCTTAGGTTGCTCGACCCTACTGTTTATTCGCGACATAAATTCTCACGTTACCTTTCCCGTTCATTTTATATATCCTATAAAATGTGGAGACCTAATGTACGTCAGCACAGTTTTCGTAAGGCCTCCACTGGAGTATTTGTCTGCCCCTTACATACTTGCTTTGTATTTCGCATGTGATTTACCTCCATTAAAAATTGTCAAATTTAAAAAAAAAAACAACAATTGAATGAATGAAGGAGATACTATTAACCAATTAGTCTACACAAGCGGATGTATATATGAAACAATACAAAAAGGCAATAATGATATGCGATGAAAAAACACGATAAAAGGACACAGAGCCAATTAGCAATAGAACGGAATAATACACATCTAGATAAAAGGGGTAAACGTAAACCCCTCATTAAGTCCAAAAGGTGGACCTAGTATTGAGCTGGTAAATCCAATAAGCTTCAAGTTGGAGTAATTTAATATCCAGGTTACACTTCCTAGGCCCCAATTTGATCTGCTCAATACCCAAAAGCTTCATATTGTTAAGTGAGCACATGTCACACAAATCTGAAAATGTCTTGCAACAGGAGTATCCTTGTGAAGTCTGATGGATCTAACATGTTCCAATATGCGAACTTTTAGTGGGCGGATGGTTTTGCCAATATACTTTTTGCCACAGTGACAGATGAGTTGGTACACTACGCCAGCGGAATTACAATTCAAGAATTGGCGAACAGAAAAAGTTTTGGAATAATCAAAATTAGAAAAATGCTTGGAATCACGGGATACATAGGCACAGGCGGTGCATCTGCTGCATTTATACATCCCCTTGAATCGATTGGTTAACCAAGAGGTCTTAGAGGCCTGGGAAGTTTGAAAATGACTATGTACCAACTTATCATGAAGATTGGTACATCTCCTAGCTGTCATAGAGGGTCGGATGGTTAGGGTCCCCTTAAGATAAGGGTCCTGGGTTAACAATGGCCAATATCGCTCACATATATGTTTGACCGCATGCCACCCACAATCATAACTGGCGATCAATCTGATGGATTCCGATTTTACAGCAGTAGGAGCATCCTGCAAAAGACCATGTCGATCAGAGACCGGTGCCCGTTTATATGCGGCCTTTAAGACCCGATTAGGGTAACCATTCTCCTTAAATGCCAATCGGAGAGCCTGAGATTTACACTTAAATTCAGAAACAGAGCTGCAAGTGCGGCGTAACCTAAGGTACTGGCCTACTGGAATACCCTTGCGCAATGAATGTGGATGATAACTAGACCACAATAGTAAATTATTGGCGGACGAGGGTTTCCGAAACAAGGTTGTATTCAAGGAACCAGCGGCATCCTTATGTATGGAGATGTCCAAGAAATTCAAAACATCACTTTGAATCTCATACGTGAACCTTAAATTCAAGTCATTGATATTGAGAAAATCGACAAACCTCCTAAAGTCAAGTGCAGTGGATGTCCACACAATGATGACATCATCGATATATCGCCGCCAGCTAAAAATATGCGGTCTAAATTGAGCCATAGGAGGTCCATTGATGACAGATTCCTCCCAAAATCAAAGAAATAGATTGGCGTATGATGGCGCGCAGGGAGACCCATTGCCGCGCCGACCATCTGAAGGTAAAATTTCCCATCAAATATGAAGTAGTTGTGGCGAAGTACAAATTCAAGAAGACGGATCACAAACTTAGTATGGATAAGATGTGACTCGCCTCTGCGTGTCAAAAAGGTCTCCTCACAGCTAAGGCCCAATTCGTGCGGAATACAACTGTACAACCCCTCAACATCCAAGCTACATAGCAATGCGTGAGGAGGTACAGTGGAATCTTCTAATTCCCTCAGAGTTTGTTTAGAATCCCGAATATAAGAGGGTAATTTGTGTACAATCCCACAAAGAACGCGATCAATATAAGTACTTGGATTCTGTGACAAAGACTGCGTACCAGACACTATAGGTCTACCCGGAGGCGAACTGCTGTTTTTATGAATCTTGGGGAGGCCATAAAACGTAGCAATCAAGGTCGCATGTAATTAAACTCATCCTGGGTGATAGAACCCTCACATAAACCATCATTGAGAATAGACAGGAGGAGAGTCGAAAAAAGATCAGTTGGATCCCTTGATATTACTTATAAGATCCTACCATCATTAAGTAAAGTTAATACCATATCACGGTACTGATCAACCTTCATAAGAACAACATTCCCCCCTTGTCAGACATCTTAATAACAATTTGATCCATTTTTTGCAATTCACCCCAAGCGACCCGTTCACGAGGACTCAAGTTGTCAGCTTGTACTGACCTAAGTTCATGACTCTTAAGTGAAGCTATTTCACTGCATACAACCTTACAAAAGTTATCCAAATTAGAATACTCAGAAAAATGAGGGGTAAATCTACTCCTAGGTTTAAGGTCAGTATATGACACCCTGTCAGAAGGTGTATTGTCATCCAAGAGTGCAATTAGAGACGAAAGGCAGTCATTAGTGGTGAGGCCATAGTTGGTCGCAGCCCGTTCCAAGCGTATACGATGAGGTTTATGTAAAGCCAATTTTCTAATGAATAAATGGATATCTTTAATCCAATTAAATGAGTCAAAGCCTGGTGTGGGGACAAAGGATAGCCCTTTCTTCAATACAGCAGTTTGGTCGGCAGATAATGTAACATCAGTCAAATTTATGACGCGAAGAGAGTCGGTTATATATGGTACCCTCCGACGCGTCTGCCGGCCCCTTGTTTTGACAGGACCCTTCCTCCTCCCCCGAGTCTGGGGGAGGTTGAATGCTGTTTCTAAAAAAGAAACAGATTTTTTCAGAATACCTCTAGTCTCCACAGAACCAGAAAACCCGGGCTCATCCCCATTGGAACCTAATTCGTTATCCGAGGACTCATACTCCGAAGTTGAAGCCCCCATACCCTCATTAGGAATACCACTGGAACTACGAGTTTGATTTTTCATAAACCTGTACACATTGCCGGTATCATAATCTCTCTGATCGCAGGAAAATTTATGTAATTTACGTTCTCTAATTTCGCCATCATATTTGTCAAGGGTAACCTTCAATCTATTTTCAAGGTCATCAAATGCAGGATGAGTTTTAAACTCAAGTACTTTGACCCGTTCCACTTCCAAAATCTCATTCGCCTTGGTAAGATTATCCGTCCCGAAATTAACCAAAATATTCATGTAACGTTTGGAACATTCGTTACTAGCCTGAAGCCATTGTTCCATATGGACTGTATCATGTAAATGTGACGCCGGTGGAGTATGAATTTGTAAACCGCGTGGTATCATATTCCTTGATAAATAATTATTTAGAGATAAAATCTCCCATTTAGCACGTATTTGTCTTTTAAGAGTTTTTTGGACAGAAAAGAAGATTTGATGAATATTAGAAACAGCATTATCACCTGTAGCCAGCCTGCTAGACATTTCCATATTGAAAACATCACTACCCGCTTGACCCCAATGGTCCAAATTATCGAAGGAGGATAAAAGCCCAGACATAATCGCAGTGTAGACTGGTGCCTAAACGGTATTAAAACCAAGAAAAATACACTAATGACCAAAGTAACAAAAGGCCACCAGGTACTCAACAAAAGGGCATAACCCAAACAATGATGAAAAACGGTTCAATTTGCACAAGGTGCAACTAGAGTACCAGAATATGGTTAATTTTAATGATAAACACTAAAGAAACAATGAATTGAAAAACATACAATTATAGTAGTAGAGGGTGTGTTGGGTGAAGCAAGGAACCACTAATATAATTGTGATAAGGTTACAGAGAGCACACAATAAGAAGGCAAGGAAACTATACCTCGGCGGTTCAAGCCGCCTACATAACCAGTCACTAAATAATTGAGAGTGCCGAGCAGCATATATATATCCCAACCACTACCCACACCAACCACAACAGTTAAAAACACACAGAAAGAGGCATAGCTTGACGCGTTTCGCCCGTGCGGGCTTAGTCTGAAGCTAGCTTGCCCCTAGTACTCACCCCAATATATATATCCCCTTGTGTCAGACGTATTACGGCCAGCTGGGCCACGAGCCGGTACATAGAACTCGCTTCCGGGTACGCCGGCGATCACATGACGGCTGAGACCAATGGGACGACAGACACGCCGCAGGCACACGTGAGCCAATAGAAAGGGTGTAGAGGTCACATGAGACCAATGGCCAATCAGTAGCCACTGGTGTCCGTGATGAATGGTCGGTATGGACGCCAAACAATAGCAACCAACACCGATTGCACGGGCAGAGCCGGGATAATTCCCCGCAAACTGCAAAAAATAGAATCATAATCCATAACTGGCGTACATGGAAAAACAATTGAATAAATGGTTGCACACATGTCCATGCATATCGGTAAGGCTTCATAACGGTATAACAGTGACCAAGGTCAACAAGGACATTAATTAACAAATTATAATATAAAGCCCCGTAAATAAATAGGTTGAAATAATAAATAAGGTCCTGACAGTTGCTGACGCCCCAAATAGAGCTAAGGATGAGAATTTAAAAACAATTGAATGAATGAAGGAGATACTATTAACCAATTAGTTGACACAAGCGGATGTATATATGAAACAATACAAAAAGGCAATAATGATAAGCGATGAAAAAACACGATAAAAGGACACAGAGCCAATTAGCAATAGAACGGAATAATAATAATAATAATAATAGATAAAAGGGGTAAACGTAAACCCCTCATTAAGTCCAAAAGGGGACCGAGTATTGAGCTGGTAAATCCAATAAGCTTCACGTTGGAGTAATTTAATATCCAGGTTACCCTTCCTAGGCCCCAATTTGATCTGCTCAATACCCAAAAACTTCATATTGTTAAGTGAGCACATGTCACAAATCTGAAAATGTCTCGTAACAGGAGTATCCTTGTGAAGTCTGATGGATCTAACATGTTCCAATATGCGAACTTTTAGTGGGCGGATGGTTTTGCCAATATACTTTTTGCCATAGTGACAGATGAGTTGGTACACTACGCCAGCGGAATTACAATTCAAGAATTGGCGAACAGAAAAAGTTTTGGAATTATCAAAATTAGAAAAATGCTTGGAATCACAGGATACATAGGCACAGGCGGTGCATCTGCCGCATTAATACATCCCCTTGAATCGATTGGTTAACCAAGAGGTCTTAGAGGCCTGGGAGGTTTTAAAATGACTATGTACCAACTTATCATGAAGATTGGTACATCTCCTAGCTGTCATAGAGGGTCGGATGGTTAGGGCCCCCTTAAGATAAGGGTCCTGGGTTAACAATGGCCAATATCGCTCACATATATGTTTGACCACATGCCACCCACAATCATAACTGGCGATCAATCTGATGGAATCCGATTTTACAGCAGTAGGAGCATCCTGCAAAAGACCATGTCGATCAGAGACCAGTGCCCGTTTATATGCGGCCTTTAAGACCCGATTAGGGTAACCCTTCTCCTTAAATGCCAATCGGAGAGCCTGAGATTTACACTTAAATTCAGAAACAGAGCTGCAAGTGTGGCGTAACCTAAGGTACTGGCCTACTGGAATACCCTTGCGCAATGAATGGGGATGATAACTAGACCACAATAGTAAATTATTGGCGGACGAGGGTTTCCGAAACAAGGTTGTATTCAAGGAACCAGCGGCATCCTTATGTATGGAGATGTCCAAGAAATTCAAAACATCACTTTGAATCTCATACGTGAACCTTAAATTCAAGTCATTGATATTGAGAAAATCGACAAACCTCCTAAAGTCAAGTGCAGTGGATGTCCACACAATGATGACATCATCGATATATATCGCCGCCAACTAAAAATATGCGGTCTAAATTGAGCCATAGGAGGTCCATTGATGACAGATTCCTCCCAAAATCCAAGAAATAGATTGGCGTATGATGGCGCGCAGGGAGAACCCATTGACGCGCCGACCATCTGAAGGTAAAATTTCCCATCAAATATTAAGTAGTTGTGGCGAAGTACAAATTCAAGAAGACGGATCACAAACTTAGTATGGATAAGATGTGACTCGCCTCTGCGGACACCAGTGGCTACTGATTGGCCATTGGTCTCATGTGACCTCTACACCCTTTCTATTGGCTCACGTGTGCCTGCGGCGTGTCTATCGTCCCATTGGTCTCAGCCGTCATGTGATCGCCGGCGTACCCGGAAGTGAGTTCTATGTACCGGCTCGTGGCCCAGCTGGCTGTAATACGTCTGACACAAGGGGCTATATATATTGGGGTGAGTACTAGGGGCAAGCTAGCTTCAGACTAAGCCCGCACGGGCGAAACGTGTCAAGCTATGACTCTTTCTGTGTGTTTTTAACTGTTGTGGTTGGTGTGGGTAGTGGTTGGGATATATATATGCTGCTCGGCACTCTCAATTATTTAGTGACTGGTTATGTAGGCGGCTTGAACCGCCGAGGTATAGTTTCCTTGCCTTCTTATTGTGTGCTCTCTGTAACCTTATCGCAATTATATTAGTGGTTCCTTGCTTCACCCAACACACCCTCTACTACTATAATTGTATGTTTTTCAATTCCTTGTTTGTTTAGTGTTTATCATTAAAATTAACCATATTCTGGTACTCTAGTTGCACCTTGTGCAAATTGAACCGTTTTATATTTTTTCTTACGCTGCAGCAGCTGGGGCAACGTAATCTGACTGCGTAAATCTTCAGCTGATGGGATGCTGTCACATTGTGAGGAAGGACCTGGTACATCCATTGCTGTTGCATCTTCCCTGTCAGTGGAGGTTGTAGCAGGCAATGACATGGCAGGACATACAGTGGGAGTAGAGACCGATGATGAGGAGGAGGACCTATGCAAAGTTTTGCGCCAATGGGATGCGTGGCAGGTGGTCATATGTCGCCTCAAGCACGTGGTACCCAAGCGTCCGGTGTCTTTCCCACACTTGAGCCTCATCTGACATAGATTACAAATAGCAACGGTGGGGTCTGCTGCACATTTCTTTAAATAACTCCCAGACAGCAGAGTTCCTGGATGTGTGTTTTGAGAGCTCCTGGATGTGTGTTCCTGGATGAGAGTTCCTGGATGTGTGCTTTGCACCTGAGCAGCTCTGACATCTGATGCCTTGGACTGGCTAGTGCTACGGTTGGTCATAGAGGATGTTGTGCCTCGTGTTTCTTGTGCCTCCTCCTCCTCACTTGACTCCTCTGTTCGATCAAGCACCCAGGTGGAGTCAGTGACCTCATCATCATTGTCATCATCACCCCCTATCTCCTCATCACTGGAGCCAACTTGGCAGTATGCTGCAGCTGCTGAGGCAACATGAGTGCCAGTTATTTGTGTGTCATCACTGGCACCCCCTTCCTCTAGGTTGATTATACTCCCTTCCTCAACCTCAGGAGATTGAAGCAGAGCACTGTACTTGCTGCGCATCCTCAAGCAGCATGTCACTGACATTGTAGTCAAACAATTCAGCTGACTCCTCCGTGTGTGATAGCGAGGCTACGGCAGGAGCAGCTGTGGACATGGAGGCTGCATTAGATGCTTTGGCAGCTGAGGTGGACTGTAAAGCACTACAAGCCTGGCTGGCAGAGGACTCGGAGGATGAGGATGGCCTGGTTAGCCAATCCACCAAATCCTCTGTATGTTGCTGCTGCTTAAGATGGCCTTACCAGTTAGAAAGGACAAGCGTGCCCCTGCAGAGGATGCACCACGTCCACCACGACCAGAGGCACAGCCTCCCGACACAGAGGCTGCTTGCCCTCTTATCTGTGTCTGGGAGTGTCTGCCTGTCCTTTTGGACTTTCTGACATAGTGAGTGATATATAGATTAAATATATACAGAACTCTGATTCAACTCTGATATAAAGATTAAAGATTTCCAGAACTCTTGTATAACTCAGTGAGACACCCTGATAGCTGGCAGCCAGTGACATGACACAGATTACAATTCCAAGAAACCTCCTATAAATCAGTGAGACCCCCTGATGGGTGGCAGTGACAAGACACAAATTACAATTCGCAGAAATCTGCTACAAGTCGGTGAGACCCCCTGATAGGACCCCCTGATAGCTGGCAACAGTGACATGACACAGATTACAATTCCAAGAAACCTCCTATAAATCAGTGAGACCCCCTGATGGGTGGCAGTGACAAGACACAGATTACAATTTGCAGAAATCTGATAGAAGTATGTGGGACCCCCTGATAGCTGACAGTGAGAAGACACAGATTACAAGTCTCAGAAACCTCCTATAAATCAGTGAGACCCCCTGATGGGTGGCAGTGACAAGACACAGATTAGAACAATTCCCAAATATTTTGTATCAATTACTGACCCCCAAAATACTTGCTGGCAGTGACAAGACACAGATCACCTCAATTCCCAGATATTTTGTAGAAATTACTGACGCCCAAAATACTGCGTGGCAATGGCTGTGACAAGACACAGATCACCTCAATTCCCAAATATTTTGTAGAAATTACTGAGCCCCCAAAATTCTGCGTGGCAGATTACCTTAATTCACAAATATTTTGTAGAAATTACTGAGCCCCCAAAATAGTTGCTGGGAGTGAGAACACAAAGATTACAACAATTCCCAGATATTTGGTAGAAATGAGACCCCCCCCCCAGTAGATGAGACCCCCCAGTAGCTGGTGGCAGACTGGCAGTAAGAACACACACTAACACAAGATCAATCTCCTCTCAAATCTCCCCTCAAACACGTGCAGAAGCGCTGTGTGAAGCCTTCTAGTGTGCTGCGGGACTTAGCTCTATGAGCCCATGATTGGGCAAAATTTGCCCAATCAGGACTCTGATCTGTGATTGGCATAGTCTTGAACCTGTCTTGCACCTGACCTGTGGTCAGGTGCAAGGCTGTAGCCAATTACAAGCTTCAGGCCAGTGGAAAAGTGCATTGTGGGCGAACACGCGGCGAACAGGCGGAAATGTTCGTAGTTCGCGAACATGCGAACAGGCTATGTTCGATGCGAACTCCGAACCGATCCAACCGAACAGCTCATCCCTATTATGCAACCATATTATTTTACTTTTTTATTTTTATTTCCCTCCACCTAAAAGATTTCAGTTTGTTTTTCAATTCAGTTGTACAGTTTATAGATTGCAGAAATGGTTCTGAAATGATTTATCTTTTGTTTACGAGACCAAGGTCAAAGATTTTCTATCGGTCGTCGTATTTGCTTTCCTCCACTAGTTCCCGGGTTCAGCGCTGAATCAATGCCATTTCTTAATCTCTTCCAAAAAGCAGATGACACTGGTCATACTGGGTTAAGCAGAAACACTGGCCATTTGAGCCAAGGGCGGATCCAGGGGGACCAACGGGGCAATTGCCCCCCCCCGAAAATATTGCCGAGTGCTAAAGGTCGGCAGCTTGCCTGGGAGCTGCGATCTTGTGGGATCGCGGAGTATCGCGGAGATCTCGTGAACTTCCAGGATCTTGCGAGTGTTCGCAGGCAAGCAGCCGAGCTTCATGATGAGAAAAGCACTCAGAGGGGCCTGGCCTGGGGGCAGACGGCAGGAGACCGATGGGACCATGTGAGCTGCTGGCAATATATATATAAAATGTGAGCTGGGGCAATATATACCCATGTGAGCTGGGGCAATATATCCATATGAGCTGGTGCCAATATATATCCATTTGAGCTGGGGCACTATATATATCCATGTGAGCTGGGGCACTATATATCCATGTGAGCTGGGACACTAAATATCCATGTGAGCTGGGGCACTATATATCCATGTGAGTCGGGGGCACTATATATCCATGTGAACTGGGACACTATATAAACATGTAAACATGTAACATAATGACTATTTCCTACATATTTATTTTCTGTTAATCTGTATATTTGTGTTGTTTTTTAATAACTTGCATTGTATTACTTTGTATTTCTGTAACTGTAACACTTCAATGTTCTTGAACCCAGGACGTACTTGAAAACGAGAGAAATCTCAATGTATCCTTCCTGGTAAAATCCTTTATAAATAAATATCCATGTGAGCTGGGGCTCTATATATATCCATGTGTGAGCCAGGCTGGGGCAATATATATATATATATAAGACAAATATGGAGAGCACTCAGTCCGTGATAAGGAATTTAATTGCCCAGGTGCTATCCTCAAGGATGAATATAGAAAAGCCAGGTATAGGAGCACACTGGGGCTTATGGAAAAATAACAAACTTTATTGAATAAAATCCAACGTTTTGGTTCCTAAGAACCTTTATCAAGGAATGATAATGATATTTTTAATGGATAGAGATAGATATATATATATATATACACATACATACAGTCAGGTCCAGAAATATTGGGACATCGACACAATTCTAACATATTTTGCTCTATACACCACCACAATGGAGTTGGAATGAAACAAACACAATGTGTTTTAACTGCAGACTGTCGGCTTTAATTTGAGGGTATGTACATCCAACTCAGGTGAACGGTGTAGGACTTACAGCTGTTTGCAGATGTGCCTCCCACTTGTTAAGGGACCAAAGATAATGGGACAATTGGCTTAACAAGTGGGAGGCACATCTGCAAACTGCTGTAAGTCCTACACCGTTCACCTGAGTTGGATGTACATACCCTCAAATTAAAGCTGACAGTCTGCAGTTACAGCACATTGTGTTTGTTTCATTCCAACTCCATTGTGGTGGTTGTCACGGAATGGCCCAGCACCCTCAGCCAGGGGCGGTTCATAGTGGCAGTTATACCCATAGACACTTAGGTGCTGTGGCGCCCACGGGGTTTCGAGTATTTTATTTAGATGTGGATTTGTGTGTGGTGTAATAAAAGTGTCCCCGTTTGTGTATTGTGAAATGTAAATCCCTTTGTGTGTGCCTTGCTCGCCGCCATTTTCCTGGTGCCTCGTGGATCCGGTCAGAATGATCGGATCGGAAAATGGCCGATTCGGACCATCTGGTCGAATCGTAAAATGGTCGATTCGGATCATCCGGTCCGAATCGGCAACTCCCCGATTCGTAACTGCCAATACGGATCGGGGCCCGGGTGCCTCCTGCCGGCGAGGGCCAATGGGTCTTGTGTGGGCGGGCAGGGATTCCCATTGTTCTCATATTTGTGTAAAGTTTATAAGTATATGTGATGTGTAAGAATAAAGTCAGATTTTCTAGTGCATCCAGCCTCGCCTGATGACTGTTATTTTCGGCCGTATTTGCTGAGGATCCCGCGCGGTCTCAGAGTACGGTCCCGAACCGAACCACCTTAAGATCCGAACCGAATACCCTGCGCCTGCATCCCGCATCAGGGCAGAGGTGCATGGGTCGGGCATCAACCGTCAGAATAATCGACCGAGGTGAGATCCGATCCGAAGGCGCGGACCGCGGACCGCGCTTCGGTATATCGAGTGATCAGTGATAAGATCCGAATATTCACCCGATCCCGTAAGATCCGAAGATTCATCCGTAAGATCCGAAAAGTCCTCCGCTCAAAGATCCGAATATTCCTCCACGGGAGATCCGATCCCCGTAACCGCACGGCCGCTCCACAGACGTCCCCACACCCACAAGGTCAGTGAACCAGCTGCTCGAGACGCTGAGTACCGTGGTGCTCAGTGGTCGGGCTGGTTCTACGCAGGGGTCCCCTCCACCGCCCGCTAACCCTTCCCCAGGGTCACTCCAGGCCGCACGAGACGCCGAGTGCCGCGTCACTCGGTAGTCGGGCCAGCGGTAAGCGTCGGGGGCACGCAGATAAGAGCACACCCGCAGGCGGACAACATCCCATTCCGTCATACACTGGTGTATCTTGGTCTAGGCCAACAAGGCCCAGGCCTAGGGCGGCACTTTCCAGGGGGCGGCGGCCCGCTGGGTGGCCCCACCCCTAAAAAAAAAAAAAAATTTTTTTTTTTTTTTTTACTTTTGCAAACTATTTTACCAGGAAGGAAACATTGAGATGTCACTAATTTTCAAGTATGTCCTGAGTAGGCAAGGCCTAGGCTTTCACTTTCCAGGGGGCAACAAAAAACCTCACCACTAATTGGGTTACTCACAGAGCACCGAAATGACGCCAACATTTTGGTGTTCTGTAGTTCCCTGCACTTCGGGGAATAAAATTTCCCAACCCTGCAGTGAATTCACCATTCACCGCAGGGTACCCAAAGTGCATGGAGTCGGCCGCTGTATGCTGCCACCGCATTTTCAAAAGAACTACTGAACGAAAATGTCTGGAATTTACATATAAGATCCTATGATTGATAATAAAAAGTTCTGTTACAGAAAAAGGAGAACCGCTATTAAAAAAGGGGGGAATTTAGCCCAAAAAATTCTGAAAAATCACTAAAAGGTACAAAAAAAATCAATAAATAAATAAAGACTTTTTACTGCAGATTAAAATAATAAACGGTTTATTAGATATTGCATAAAAAACGGGAATATTTTTAACATTGAAACCTATGGGGTTCGCCTGAATAAACCTGCTGATTGAAACCACTGAACATCAGGGCATTTCACTGACATTTCTCTGCTGTTTGGTGTTCTCTGAATAGATTAACCATTACTTCTCTATGGGGATTTGCACTGCCTTCAAACAGCACCGTACTTGCTGGCAGTTCGCCAAACTTGTGTGTGAGCATATCACCAGAGCAGTGGTGTACTTAGAGGAGTGGCGGAGGGCAGGCCGCCCCAGGTACCAGTGATTATTGGGGTGTCATTAGGGGGTACTAGGAGGTGCCACTGTCACTGTGTGTCAGCTTTGAGCTGTGTTCTCAAACAACGAGCAGCGGAGCATGGCGTTTGCATACGGAATAAAATCGAATAGAATAAAAATCCCCCTCTCCTCCCTCCATAGCTCCTCCCCTGCCCCGCAGCAGCTCTAGGAGAGGGGAGGGGGATGTGATTTGTGTCCAGAGAGAGAAGATGACAGTAAACGGCAGGTAAAGGTGGGGGTTTCAGCAGAATATGAAGCCCTGTCTGCTTACTGCTGTTTAAAGTGGACCTTTCCTTACACACCACACCACACATTGCACTGCTGGGAGTTTTATTGCATTGGATTCTGATGCACTCATACACACCGCACATTGCATTGCTGGGAGTTATTGCTGTGGATTCTGATACGCTGACACACAACACACATTGCATTGCTGGGAGTTTTATTGCAGTGGATTCTGATGCACTCATACACACCGCACATTGCATTGCTGGGAGTTTTATTGCTGTGGATTCTGATACGCTGACACACACCACACATTGCATTGCTGGGAGTTTTATTGCAGTGGATTCTGATGCACTCATACACATTGCACTGCTGGGAGTTTTATTGCAGTGGATTCTGATGCACTCATACACACCGCACATTGCATTGCTGGGAGTTTTATTGCTGTGAATTCTGATGCACTCATACACACCGCACATTGCATTGCTGGGAGTTTTATTGCTGTGGATTCTGTGATACACACTGCACATTACTGTGAGTTTTATTGCTGTGCAGTTCTGTGATATGCTCATACACACTGCACATTTCTGTGGGTTTTATTGCTTTGCAGCTCTGATATGCTCATACACAGTGCCCATTTCTGTGGGTTTTATTGCTATGCAGCTCTGTGATACGCTCATATGCAGTGCACGTTTCTGTGGATTTTATTGTTCCACCAATTAGAGCGGCTGTGATCCCGTTTACTTGACATGCGTGGCTGTTCTTTGTAAAAATACTTGAATTTAAACATTTCATAATTTTCTTTATCTCAATAGATACATTTGAAATGGTATACAAAATATACAAGTAGGCACTTGGTATCCACTTTAAATATAAAGAGAGGAAAAGGCGGAGCTCTAAGAGGAAAAGGTGGAGCTTAAAGAGGAAGGGTGGGGATTAACCAGGAAGAGGTGTGCCCTTGACAGGATGGGGTGCGTCAAATTTAAATTAGGGTGCACGAGTTTAGTCAGGCCTAGGGCAGCACAAAACCTAAATACACCACTGCCGTCATAGTGGTGTATAGAGCCAAAGATGTTAGAATTGTGTCGATATCCCAATATTTCTGGACCTGACATATATATATATATATATATCCATGTGTGAGCTGGGCTGGGGCAATATAAATATCCATGTGTGAGCTGGGGACATATATATCCATGTGTGAGCTGGGCTGGGGCAATATATATCCATGTGAGCTTGGGGCAATATATTACATGTGAGCTGGGAGGGGGGTACCCTGGGCCCATGGTATGGAAAGGGTTCGCAGGGCTGCGCAGATGGGGTGCCACGTGTGTCCTGCCAGCATGGAAAGGGTGCATTGGGCTGCCCCCACCTGGGTTACCCTACACTGCATAGCTTCAAGGGGTATGTGCTGGGAGAGGGGTACCCTGGGGCCCTCGTATGGAAAGGGTTTGCAGGGCTCATGAGCCACATGAGGACAGACCCTGTGCAATGTTCTGGGGAGAGTGAGTGTAAGGAGCACAGCTTGCGATTAGGCATGTCCCTGCCTGTCACTGCAAACCCAAAACCAGCTCGTAGCCAAAACTGAAAGACCCCCCCCCCCGAAACCTGTGTCTCGAATCAGAATCAGATGACAACAGTTAACATCCCAGCCCACCCAGACATCCCAGCACCGCAGTTCAGCCTGCTCCTTATCAGGTCCACCTCGCAGATTGTAAGCTCTTGAGCAGCGTCCTCTCTCCTACTGTTCTATGTGTTTAACTTGTATGTACAGTTGTGTTCAAAATTATTCAACCCCCACTGAAATTGAGTGTTTTGGCCAGTTTGACATTGATTTTGATCATTCAGTCATCTTGCTTACAATTAAATCAAAGAGGCACGTGTAGGTCAGACAAATATAACATAACATTTATAATGAAATAACCACAAATGTCTTTTCTGTGCTCACATCATTATCAGTTTTATTCAACCCCCAAGTGACATTCAATCTTAGTACAACATCCTTTTACAGTTATAACAGCTTTTAAACGTGAAGCATAGCTTGACACAAGTGTCTTGCAGCGATCTACGGGTATCTTCGCCCATTCGTCATGGGCAAAAGCCTCCAGTTCAGTCACATTCTTAGGCTTGCGCATTGCAACTGCTTTCGTTAAGTCCCACCAGAGGTTCTCAATCGGATTTAAGTCAGGTGACAGCGATGGCCACTCCAAAATGTTCCAGCCTGCAACCATGCTCTAGTGGACTTGGAGGTATGCTTGGGATCATTGTCCTGTTGAAAGGTCCAACGTCTCCCAAGTCTCAGGTTTGTGACGGACTGCATCACATTGTCATCCAATATCTCCTGGTACTGAAGAGAATTCATGGTACCTTGCACACGCTGAAGCTTCCCTGTACCTGCAGAAGCAAAACAGCCCCAAAGCATGATTGACCCCCCACCATGCTTCACAGTAGGCAAGGTGTTCTTTTCTTCATAGGCCTTGTTCTTCCTCCTCCAAACATAGCGTTGATCCATGGGCCCAAACAGTTATAATTTTGTTTCATCAGTCCACAGAACACTATCCCAAATCTTCTGTGGTTTCTCCACATGACTTTTGGCATACTGCAGTCGACTCTTCTTATTCTTTGGAGACAGCAAGGGGGTGCGCCTGGGAGTTCTGGCATGGAGGCCTTCATTACGCAGTGTGCGCCGTATTGTCTGAGCTGAAACTTCAGTACCCACATCTGACAAATCTTTTCTCAGTTCCTCAGCAGTCACACGGGGACTTTTCTCCACTCTACGCTTCAGGTAGCGCACAGCAGTCGAAGTCAGCATCTTCTTTCTGCCACGACCAGGTAGAGTTTCAACAGTGCCCTTTGCCTTGAATTTGCGAATGATGCTTCCTATGGTCTCTCTTGGTATGTTTAACATCTTTGCAATCTTCTTATAGCCATTGCCCTTCCTGTGAAGAGTAATCACCTCTTCTCTGTCTTCCTGGACCATTCTCTTGACTTCACCATGTTTGTAACCACACCAGTAAATGTCTAGAAGGAGCTGAGTATCACAGTCATTTTAAAGCTGCCTAATTGGTGCTTATTATGCTTTATTGCTGCTCCGTGACATGCACAGGTGTTTTCAATACCTGATTGAAAACACTTGAATGAACCTCTGTTCTTCAGAGTGGTAGTCTTTAAGGGGTTGAATAATTGTGTCAATGAAGAATTCACAAAAGAAACATTTACTACTGTATTACAAAACCAATTGATGTCATTTTAGTTGCATATGGTTCTTTAAAAAGTCCTTGTAGTTTCCGGACCTCTCCCAGGCCACCTTGCAACGCAGACGGAATTTACGTCCCATCACTGAAGCCCTTCGTTCGGCGCAGTTGCCCTACCGCTGGGGACACCCCACTAAGTTATTGGTCGCCCGACACGGTGAAACCTCCGTGATGTCCTCCCTGAACGAGGGTATACATTTATTGGAAAGCTGGGGACTGAAGGCGGTCGGCGCGCCGAATAACACCAAAAAACCCCTACATCGCCTTCGATCGGACTGGCAGGTTCGTTGAACGTCAAGAGGCTCTGAGGATTGTTTGATACTCTGTTCCGGATCACTACGCCGAATGCTGCTAAGATATGGGTAACTGATGCCGAACTGTGGTGAGATCTTACACGCCATTAGATGGCTGTGCTACGGAGGGTCTTGTTACCCCGTCTCCCTCATCCCGAGATGAGCTCGGACTTTCCCAGCTGGGAACTTCCATTGGAGACCTTTTTTTTTTATTCTGTATATAGTTACACCGCTCGGTGTTTGTTTTTTTCTTTACAGTTCACTGTTTTCTGCTGTCTGATTCACTTTTCCCTGCCAGGATGCTACCCCTATTGTGATACAATGTCGTTAATAATGGACACGGACAATGTTTTGATATGCCAGGTCACGCAACTGCTATTCGAGAGTAAATTCTTATATGAAAGTCCTAACCTATAATGTGAAGGGTCTTAACCTCCCGATTAAGAGACATTCCCTTTATCGTGATCTTCGCACACGTGATGTGGATATAGCTTGTATACAGGAGACACACTTCCGACACCTAGACCACCCCCGTCTCACACTCCCCCAATACCAAAAGCAATACCATTCCACATTTCGATCCAAGGCTAGGGGCGTGACGATTCTGATACATAATCGCCTACAGTTTGAATTACACCGCATTCTAAAAGACCCAGGGGGTAGATTCATAATATTGGTATGCACGATCAATTCCAGAGCGTACACCTTAGTGTCAGCATATGCCCCCAACACCTCTCAGCCCCAATTTTTCTCCCGTTTGTTACACAAGGTGCAGGAGGTCTTGACCGGTGCCTTGATCGTGTGTGGGGATTTCAACTTGAGTGTTGACCCTTCCATGGACCACTCGAAGGGAAGTGGAAGACCGCATAACTCGGCCTCTCTTAAGAAGTTTCGAGAGGTACTGGGCCAATACGATTTATATGACACTTGGCGATTACTAAACCCTACTGCACGAGACTACAGTTTTCGTTCCAAGGTACACAACTGTTATACTCGCATTGATTATTTTTTTTTTTTGTCTGGTAATGTACTCCCACATACAGTTGAATGTACCATTCTTCCCCTCACATGGTCTGACCACGCACCGGTGCTGTTGACTCTGGGGGAGGTGTACCAGGGGTATGTTAGACCGCCCTGGCGCCTCCGCGAGGAGCTATTAAAAAATGAACAGGTGACACTTGACATGACAGAAGCCTTAACTAACTACTTTCGCGAAAACGCTACTCCAGAGATGAGCCCGGTTGTTGTTTGGCAAGCGCATAAAGCTGTTCTTAGAGATGTTTGTATGAGGTGGGCGGCTCGGCTCAGACGTGACTACCAACGGAGTCGGCTGGACATACTCACAACTCTACACGATTTAGACACACAAAATAAAATTGCCCCATCCTCCTCACTAGCGGAAAAAATAGACACACAGCTACACCTTTTGAACGACCTTGAGACGGACACCTATGTTCGGAAACTGAGTAGACTGAACGCGACCTACTATACATTTAACAATAAACCGGGACGCCTGCTGGCCCGCAGACTGAAACCTCCATGCCCGCAGAAACGTATAACGTCGCTCATGTCCGATCACGGCCCGATTCAAAATCCTAGGGACATCGCAAACGAATTCGCCAGATATTATGAGGCCCTATATAATTTAGAAGTAAACGCAGACACCACCCAACCAACACAGTTACTAGTTGCACAATATCTAGACCGCCTACACCTCCCGGCACTGTCTTCGGCGCAGTCTGATCGCATATCCTCCCCTATCACTGAGGAGGAACTCTCCTCAGCTATAAAATCGCTACCAATACACAAGGCACCGGGACCAGACGGGTTCCCCGGATTATACTACTCCACGTTCGCCTCACAATTATTGCCTCACTTGCTTGCCGCATACACGAGGGTGCGAGAGAAGGGGGCGTTTCCGAATGACATGCTGAGAGCCCACATAGTCATGCTCCCAAAACCTGGAAAGCCGCCGAACTGTTGCTCGAACATGCGACCTATTTCCCTATTAAATGTAGACCTAAAGTTATACAGTACGATTCTAGCGAACCGCCTTCAGCGGGTTTTGCCGACGTTGATTGCACAGGATCAGGTGGGGTTCATTCGTGGGAGACAGGGTCCCGACAGCACCAAGAAACTGCTCAACTTACTACACATAATGCAACGGGGGAACCGGCCCAGTCTGATCATGTCACTGGACGCTGAAAAGGCCTTTGACAGGGTCAGCTGGCTCTTCTTGCACATGGTCCTCAGGAGGTTTGGTTTACCAGAATCATTTCTGGACGCCATACAGGCGTTATACACCACCCCATCCGCCAGAGTCCTAACTTCAGGATTCCTCTCTGACGAATTCATTATTAACAATGGTACGCGTCAGGGCTGTCCCCTCTCCCCTTTGCTATATAATATGGCCTTGGAGCCCTTAGCCCAGGCCATCCGCCAAAATGACCTGATAAGAGGAGTTAACATAGGCTCCACAGAATATAAATTAAATCTGTATGCAGACGATGTCCTTCTCACACTGACAGATCCCAATGACTCGATTCCAGCTCTACACAGAGAACTGGGTCTATACAGCGCAGCTTCCTATCATTTAGTGAATACCCTGAAAACTCAGGCTTTTCCCATAAACGTGACGCCGACACATTTACGAGCCCTGAAGGGTCTCTATGATTTCGACTGGAAAGCCTCATACATCACGTATCTGGGTCTTAGGATTACCCCGGACATTAACAGTCTTTTTGTACATAATCATGAGAGGATATTTAAGGAGATCCGCGCTACGCTACATCAATGGCGCTCTCGAGAGGTGTCATGGATGGGGAGGATGGCAGCAGTGAAGATGAGGGTGCTACCAAAACTACTGTACATTTTTCGCTCCCTGCCAATTCGAGTGCCCCGCCTATATCTTGACAAATTCCAAACCTTATTAATGCGATATGTATGGGCGAATAAACGGCCTAGGGTGCCCCGAAAGTTGTTGTATCTGCGTCATAGAGATGGAGGTCTTAATATGACCCACGTCCACAATTACTATTGGGCGTCTCTCCTAGCCTCCTCCATGGCTTTGTTTCATAGCACACCCATGCCCCAGTGGCTTACTATTGAATCTGCAAACTTGTCGGGGCACGCATTGTCGAATGTGATGTGGATTCCTCCTCAGCTCCGCCCTAAGACACCCCATACGTTGCCGTCCACAGAGTTACATCTGAAAGCGTGGGACCGGCATTTCTCGCTTTTTACGGCCCATTCCAAACTATCTATGGCGATGCCGCTAACCGCGCTTCGTTATTTGATGCCACATATCAGACTAGGCTCTTGGATAAGAGGCGGGATAACTAATTTGAACCATCTCTTCGAGCCGGCTGCTATCCTGCCCTTCCTAAAACTACAACAGACATACGGTCTTCCCACCTCACAATTTTTGACATACAGACAGGTACACTTCTACGTGACATCCCAAGGTATCAGTTCTGAGCTGAGAGCCACGTTACCTCTTTTATCGACCACTGAATTAATGTGTCTGGACCCCCTTTCCACTACTAAACCTATAACGCATTTTTATGGCATCCTGAACACCCCTGTTGCAGCGTCACGTTGGTTGTTTCAGGTGGCGTGGGAGGGGCGCTATCGAAGAGTTTTTCCCCCACACAATGGGCGCAAGCTCATACGTACGCGGTGGGAGCTTCCAGATGTGTTACCCTGGTGGAAACGCAGAGAAAAGTGATGTATGGCTGGTATCTCACGCCTAGCAGATTGCACCGGATGGACCCTAGGACCTCAGACGTGTGTTGGAGGTGTGATTCTGCAGTGGGATCCATGGGTCTCATGTGGTGGCACTGCCCGGTAGTGACGCCTCTCTGGAAAGATGTATCGTCTCTGCTTACGGAGATATTGGGTCAACCTGTTAAGTGTCATCCTGAAGTACTGTTATTGGGGATGATCCATCTCCCCCGCCCGCACCTTAAAATGATGTTCATTATAGTCTCCACGACGCTACTGTTACTTGCCCGATTATGGAAATCGGCGGATGTCCCAACACTTCGCCAACTTACCACGCTACTAGATAAATATAGAGATTTCGATGTTAAGGCTACCGCTATGAGCGGGATAAGGCCCCCTGCAAAGGATCCTTGGGCAGTGTGGGATATACATAAAATATACAAGGCGTGCGGGCTGGGATAGCGAGATTATCTCTCAGCTACTTACAATATGACTGATGCACGGACGATAGAATTGACTTTGACGGCTTCGGTTTGACTTCGCTCTCCTGGTATTTCCCTGGCAATCCTCCCTCTTCTTTTTTTTTTTTTTTTTTTTTCCCTCCCCTTCCTCTTCCCGGTCTTTCGGGCTATTTTTCCTCCCCTCACGATCCGGCTAGTTGAACATGCAACACTTTGATATCAGTGCCACTCTGATGAGCATATTACGATAATTGTTATATTACTGTCGCAAAAGCTTGCATTAATGTACGATTTCTCCCGTGATTGTGAAACACTGCTTCCCTTCTTCCTTTTCTGTATCCTATGTTTTACTTGAAAAATAAAAACTATTAAAATAAAAAAAAAAAGTCCTTGTAGGATTTCATTCTGAATACAATTACAAATGTACACTAAATTCCCTAAAACCCTTTACAGCATTGGGGGTTGAATAATTTTGAACACAACTGTATATTGGTTATTTTGTCTCTCCCATTGTACAGCGCTACGGAACTTGGTGACACCTTATAAATAACTAACTGCAGTCATACAGAGCAAGGGTCCTTGTTTGCGGGGATTTCAGGAGAGCAGCAGCAATCCTTGGGTACCGTTTGATAGCCGAAGGCACCTATGGTGGCACAGTCCAAAAAGCGCCCAGATCCGCAGGCGGGAGCTAGAGCGGCAGTGTGGGGAAATTACCCCAGGTGATGCTGCATGGCCACTACTGCTTGAGCTCCTAGGGCCAAGAAAGGCTCAGAAACTCAGGTTCCCAATGGAGCTGCCTCTTGAAAATTACCCCAACTCCAGCTTCCGTGAGGGGGACCCTAACCCCAAAAGAGCAACCTGCTGGGGCAAAGGGTTTTTGAGGCACCAGGCTTAAATTTTCTGCAGTTGTTTCCATTGAAGGGAATGCCGTGCAGACCCTGAATGGAATTGGTTGGCTCCTGGACGGGGATTGGCTCGGGTTTCAAACCAGGCTCCTGGACGGTGATTGGCTGGAGTTTGAAAACCAGGGTTCTCCAGGTGTCAGGGAACACAGGTAAAATGAGGGACAGGCTTAAGGGCATTTGGATTATGTTCTGATGGGGGAAAAGACACAAACAATCACTTTGAACATGAAAACATGAACAGACCAATAGCTTAAATGAAGGGAATAGCGGAGGTGCGAGGCTTTAGTGCGGTCCATAGTCTCTGAGCACGGGTTTCCATGACATCTTTGTCTTATTTTTTTTACATCACAGATACCTGACATCTTATCAGGAGTGTGTAGACTTTTGTTATCCACTGTAACACAAACACCCTGTACATATAATGGTGACAGAGTGGCATGGGGCTGCTTTTTTTAAAATGTAATATTTATTGGAAAGCAATATGAATACAATATGTACAAAACATACAACACAATATTTTCCATTTTCGAAGCGAGTGGGAGAAGAATAACAGAAGGGTTTGCCCAAACTCTAACAGAACAAAGTGAAAAGAAAGAGAAACAAGATGAAAAAAGCAATAGGTAAAGACAGGACGATTCTACAATACATAAAGGAGACCGGTCAGTATTGCTGCCAACAGATACAGGAGGACATGAGGGCCCTATTCCTATGGGAATTTACAATCTAGATGAGTGAGGGGGTGAGAAACAGGAGGAGAGGACTGCAATGATGAGTCAATGCAGGGAGAGGTGAGGAGGACCATTTTTGGGTCGGTCGGATGTTTTATAACAAAGTCAGGTGGTAGGAGGCATATAGGCATTGTAGACAGAAAAAACAGCTCATGTGTAAAATGATAACCACAGCACCACAAACCTCCCAACCTGAACACACTCTCCCTCCGTGATATCAATAGCCTATCTGACCCAGCCAAGGAGCCTGTTTTATAATATGAAGGCAAAGTATGATTGGATAAAGCGGTCAGTTCATCCATACATTGTACATCCTGTATTTTAGGGTAAATTCTGGAGAAAGAAATTACCAATGTACAGTTCCAATCTTCATCCAGGACCCGTGTACCGCCAAAGTAATTTTGGAGATTAATTTTTTCTGTCTAGTATAATCCGGAATAAGTTTCAAAAGCAAATAGGCCCATGGGTCTATTTAGACATCTTTGTAAAGCACGGCAATGAGGAACGTGTGTACTTCAGACCAAACCTTCTGGACATGAGGCCAAAGCCACCACATATGAGGGTAAGTACCATGTACGTCACAGCTCCTCCAACAGGTGTCTGGGGTCAACGAAACGTGAGATAGTTGAAATGGGATAATATACCAGCGAAAAATAGTTTTGATAAACTGTTTATGATGTATTGTACAAAAGGAAACCGTTTTCATGGACTCCCATTTGTCAGCCCAGTCCTCTGTGTCCAGGATTTCCCCAAGGTCTCATACCCAAGCTGTAATATCCTGAAGTTCCTTCCAATCCAAAAGAGTCATCGGCCTATTATCAAGAGTAGAAATGAGACCCTTGGGATACACGCCCAAAATGCAGAGCCGTTAAACATAGGAAGGCCTGGTCAACGCTGCCACCTTTATATGTTGACAAGCCGCATAGGCTTGTAGTTGGAGGTAGGAGAGAGTATGAGTTGACTGCTATGCCAGCCGTGGTGGGAGGTCCACCACCTGGAGCAATCGGCCCTTGGGACATAAGTGTCAGAGTCTACTGATTAAGATCTCCATCCATCCCTAACAACGGGGACCGTTAAAACCAGGAAGGAAATCCCTGTTGTGCAAGATCAGGGATAGGGGTGATGGAAAGGATGTGAGACCACAGTTAGTCACCAATTTGTACCAAAGTTGAATCAAATTTATGATAGCAGGGCAGGAACTCCGCAACAGGGGACGATACGGCCTCTGGAATACTCGTGGAAAAGAAATAAGATGTTGAGTCAAGGATAAATGTATGTCATCAGCGTAATCTGAGATTTTATATACCCCATTCTGATCTTCGAAGCCATCATATCAGGGTCAGCGCTAATGTGTCAGAGCAAGAAAAGGGCAAGCAAGGCTGATGACAGAGGACAGCACTGTCGGGCACCATTATACAAGGGTAAGGAAACCGGATCTGCACCCAGCACGAGAATTTGAGCTGAGGGGATCGAACACAACGTCCTGATAGCGATTAAAAAGGATTGGCAGGCTGAGGCATCTCAGCAGAGAAAAAATAAAAAAGCCACTCCGCCCATGCCTTATCCGCATCCAAAAATAGGAAGAGAGAAGGCACCCGATGTTCCGATGACAACCAAACCAAGTCTGCCGCTCTCCTAGTATTTGCATAGACCAAGTTCTAGATCACGAAGTTGATGCTGTAGAGTGTGCATCTCTCCCAAGATCATTTTTTATGATGGGCTGTCAAGCTTAATAGAACGCCTCGAACCACGAGCTTATGAGCCGCCCATATCATCTGGGTGGATGAATATTTTGAATCACTCAGAAGAAAATAATTTTGTAAAGTAGACAGGTTTGCAGACCCCGGGCTTATCTAATAAAAAAGGCTCCAGGTGCCAACATCTACCCGAGAACGATGTAAATGGCCGTAGCGTTAGGGAAATATCGGCATGATCCGACCGCGTGATGGACCCAATAGCAGAGGACAAGGTAGTGGGAAGGCAATCGGGGGAAATAAATTTATAATCGATTCTGGATTAAGAATCATGGATCTGCGAGTAGTAGGCATAGGGCCCTATTACAATCTTCGCAATAAAACGCTCGTGCAACACGTGAATTTGTGCGCCCAGCGTTAAACGTTAACCCGCGTAAATCAATGCTGGAATTACAATCCTCGCGCATTTTTTCATCCGTCGAGCAATAACGCGTGTAAAACGGATGCGCAAAAACACGTGCGCAGCAACGTTGTGCTCAGAAATCCGTGTGCGGACTGTTTTTTTCACGCAATTCAGCCAATTAGAATTAAGAACAACAATTGTCTGACGTTAACTTTTTGCACCTGTCAAAGTCAATCTGAGTATATATGCTGCAGCAATAAAAAATAGGGATGCACAGAAATTTTGGCCACTGAAAATTATCGGCCGAAAATGGTGTTTTCAAGAGAATCATTTCAATATCTGGGTGTACGTATTAAGGCAATCCCAGAAGCATTATACGATAGTAATTACACTCTTTTGCTTACCAGACTAAAGAGGGACTTGGCAGAATGGCACAAGACCCATACCTCATGGTTGGGGCGGGTGTTTTGTATTAAAATGAATATTCTCCCGCGGCTGCTTTATCTCTTCCAAGCCCTTCCGATTGCTATTAATACAGCGGATTTCCACCAACTACAAAGACAATAGAGAGAAAACAAGCAATTGTAGAAGAAATTATTGCTACTTATCTGAATTGACGTGCTGAAGTGGTTCCAAGGAGATGGTCTGCTATTCCACACAAAAATGAGAAAAAACAAGGGAACTTCAGCATCTGGAGGGACCCCTGTTGGGTCTAGTAGATAAACCAGTAGGGATACTAATATCATTTTTTTTTTATTCATGGTGTATTACTACTACCCTTGAGAAAGTCTCTGTGTAGACGAAACGCATTGGGCTTTAATCTATTGATATTTTATTTGGAATAAAAGTTTTAGATTTATTTTAATTACTCATCATTCCGTTTGTTGGCGATTCCAGTATCCCTACTGGTTTATATACTAGACCCAACAGGGGTCCCTCCGATGCTGAAGTTCCCTTTTTTTTTCTCACAAACGACAATAGACAATTTTGTCTGGGGAGGCAAGAGACAGAGTGTCCCGCCAGGTGCTATATCGACCACGGGAAAAGCGGGGTTAGGGTTGCCTTCCCTGATGACCTACTATAATGCAGCCCAGTTAGCACAAATAGTGGCTTGGCACTCGCCGGTGGGAGTCCAACGCTGGGTTGACCTGGAATCGGCTCTCACATTACCAGATTTACCTCAATTCTGGATCTGGACTCCAAAGGAACACCAACCGCAGTTGCCCACCTCTTGCCCCGCTATAATGAACACGGTGAGAATATGGAATGCATTAGCCCTTAAATGTGAATTAACTAGTTTTCCCTCTCCTCTTACTCCGCTACTCCGTAATTCAGAATTTATCCCAGGACTTCAGCCTAGTCTATTTGGCCCATTGGCAGACGCTGGTCTTCAGTAGTGATGAGCTGAACACCCCCGTGTTCGGTTTGCATTCGAACTCGAACAATTTCAAAAGTTCGAGTTCGAACTCGAACACGAACCGAACTCAATGCAAGTCAATGGGACTCGAACGTTCCATTTTTAAAGTGCCCTCCAAGAGGGCATATATGACGGAATAGAGATGTTGTTCCGCCTGCGGGTGTGCTCAATCTGCGTGACCCCGTCGCTTACCGCTGGCCCGACTACCGAGTGGCGCCCACTCGGCGTCTCGTGCGGCCTGGCGTGACCCTAAGGTAGGGTTAGCGGGCGGTGGAGGGGACCCCTGCCTGGAACCAGTCCGACCACTGAGCCATACAGCACTCAGCGTCCCGAGCAACTGGTTCCTTGTCCTGGCGAGTGTGGGACGCCTGCGGGAATCAGCCTTAGCGGCCGCGGAGGAAGATTCGGATCTTATGGGGAAACGTTTCGGTTCTTAGGTGGGAAACGTTTCCGATCCGGGGGCGGGTGTCTCTTCGGATCTTGAGCGGTGGTGATTCGAGTCGGGAAGGTTGGCGGGTCGGATCGGAACTGGAGGGCTTCGGATCGGTAGGGAAGGGTGCTTCGGATCGATAGGGGAGGGTGCTTCGGATCTGGTGGGACCAGTGGGAAGTTCGGCCTTACCGCAACTGTCGATGCGCGGCTCCCGGCGGGGCCGTTCGGTTCGGATCGCTGTACTTCTCCGATCGAATATTCCTGAGCAGCGCCTCTGCCCTGATGCTCGATGCAGGGTCGGCGCGCTCGATTCGGATCGGATGGGCACCGTACTCTGAGGCCGCGGAGGACACTCAGATCCGAAATACGGCGGAGAATCAAGCCACACCAGACAAAGCTGAATGCACTGCAGGAACTGGTTTATTGTTTACAGTACAGGCTTTTATTACTTCTTATCATAATTAGAATACAATGGGACTCCTTGCCCGCCCTCCCAGGACCCATTGGCCCTTAGCCTTCAGGGAGTCGCCAATTCGGACCGGATGGTCCGAATCGGCCATTTTACGATTCGAACCGGATGGTTCGAATCGGCCATTTTCCGAATCGAAATTCCAACTGCGCCACAAGGATCGGAAAATGGCGGCGAGCAAGGCAAACACAGGGGAAAATACATCACACCATAACCAACGGGAAAACACTTTATTAACACCACACAATGTCATATCTAAATAAAAACTGGTAAACGGGGTGCGTGCCACCACACCCAAGTGTCCATGTCCCCACTGTCACTGCACCGCCCCTGGCTGAGGGTGCTGGGCCATCCCGTGACACTCCTCCCCCTCCCCAAGGTCCGACGCACTCGGTTGGACCCCACCGGGTCGTACCGAGGTAGTCGGGGCTCCCCAATCCCCTGGTTCCCGGGCCGACTGTCGCGATAACCCATCTGCGTTACCGTTCTGCGACCCGGGCCGATATTGGATGGAAAAGTTGAAGGGTTGGAGAGCCAGGCTCCACCGCAACAGGCGGCCGTTCTCCCCCCCGCCACTCGGTTGAGCCATACCAAGGGGTATGGTCGGTCATCACGGTGAAGGACCGACCGTAGACGTAGGGTTGGAGCTTCCGTAGGGCCCAGACCAGGGCCAGGCACTCCTTCTCCACGGCAGCATACCCCACTTCACGTGGCAACAACTTCCGGCTAATAAACGCCACCGGATGATCCCCCCGTCGTCCCCCACTTGACTCAGGACAGCTCCCAGTCCGAACATGGACGCGTCTGTGTGGACAATAAAACGTTTATTATAGTTGGGAGCTGCCAGCAGGGGAGCTTGGGTCAGGGCGGCCTTCAATTGTCGAAAAGCCTGTTCGCACTCCGGGGACCACAGGACTTGGCGGGGCAGGGATTTCTTGGTCAGATCAGTCAGGGGTTTGGCCAGGTCACTGTAGTGGGGTACAAATTTCCTGTAGTACCGCGCGTACCCAGGAAGGCGAGGACCTGAGTCTTGGTCACAGGAGTGGGCCAATCCAAGATAGCCTCTATCTTGGCGGGCTCCGGCCGCTGTATCCCGCACCCCACCCGGTGGCCCAGATACTGCACCTCGGCCATCCCCACCTTACACTTCTCCGGCTTTAGGGTCAGGTTGGCGTCTCTAATCCGGCCCAGGACAGTCCCTACATGCTCCAGATGTTCCTCCCAGGTCTGGCTATAGATGGCTATGTCATCCAGGTACGCGCAAGCGAATCCCTGGAGGCCATCGAGGAGGCGATCGATTAACCGCTGGAAGGTAGCAGGGGCGTTCTTCATCCCGAACGGCATGACTCGAAACTGGTACAGGCCGAACGGGGTGATGAAGGCCGACTTCGGGGTCGCCTCCTCGGCAAGGGGAATCTGCCAATACCCCTTGCACAGATCCACCGTGGTCAGAAAATGACCCCCGGAGATCTGGTCTAGCAACTCGTCGACTCGGGGCATCGGATAAGCGTCCGTAACAGTACAGTCGTTTACCCGCCGATAGTCGACGCAGAACCTGGTGGTACCGTCTTTTTTGGGCACCAGGACCACGGGCGACGCCCATGGGCTGGCCGACGGCTCAATGACCCCCAGCTCCAACATCTCCCGGATCTCAGCCCGCATGGACTCGCGGACTGCTTCCGGGATCCGGTAGGCGGGCTGTCGGAGTGGTCTCTGGCCGGGGGTGTCCACCTGATGGACGGCCTGGTCCGTATATCCCGGAAGGGCCGAGAAAACCCCCGGATAGGCGAGCAGCAGCCGCCGCGCCTGCGCCTGTTTCTCGGGCCCTAGCTCCTCCCCCAGCTGCACCTGCTCCACCCCGGAAGGCTGCTTAGCTACCCCCGGGAGTTCCTCCAGGGGAAGGGTTCCATCTCCTCGGCCGCCGGCGCGCATATGGCGTCCACCGACTCTGGCCGCTCATGGAAGGCCTTCAGCATATTGACGTGGAACGTCCGCTGGATTCTGGTGTCCGCGCAGCTCACAACCACATAGGTGGTATCCCCCAGCTGGGTTACCACCTTGTAGGGACCTTGCCAGGCCGCCTGCAGCTTGTTCTGCCGCTGTGGTTTCAACACCAGAACCTTCTGTCCCACACAGAACGAGCGGCTGCACGCAGCGCGATCGTACCACGCCTTCTGCTGAGCCTGGGCCGTCTCCATGTTCTCCTGCACGGAACCCCTGGAGGTCCGCCAAGCGCTCCCGCAACTTCAGAACGTACTCCACCACGGGAACACCGTCCTCCGCCGGCGGCCCCTCCCACTGAGCCCTAACCAGATCCAGAGGACCTCGCACCCGGCGTCCATACAGCAGCTCAAAGGGTGAGTACCCGGTGGATTCCTGCGGAACCTCCCGGTAAGCGAACAGCAAGTGGGGAAGATACTTCTCCCAGTCCCTGTTCTCATGCACAAAGGCCCGGATGAGCTGCTTCAGGGTCCCATTAAACCGCTCGCACAGCCCGTTGGTCTGGGGGTGATACGGGGCGCTGTGCAGCGCCTTAACGCCACAGAGACGCCAGAGCTGTTGGGTGAGCTCAGCGGTAAACTGGGTACCCTGATCGGACAGGATTTCTCGGGGAAACCCACCCTCGTGAACACCCTGAGAAGCGCGTCCGCTACGGTGTCCGCCTGGATGTTGGCCAAGGCCACAGCCTCGGGGTACCGGGTGGCATAATCCACCACGGTAAGAATATACCTCTTACCAGTGGCACTGGCCGTGGTAACGGCCCTACGATGTCAACCGCCACCCGGCTAAAGGGCTCCTGGATGATGGGCATGGGGTGCAGGGGCGCCTTCGGATGGTCCCCAGCCTTCCAGCTTTCTGGCAAACTGGGCAGGTGCGGCAATAGTCGCGGGTGTCGTTGCTAAGGCGGGCCAGTAGAACGCGCGCGCCAACCTGTGCCGGGTCTTCGACTGGCCTAAGTGACCTGAAAGGGGAATGTCGTGGGCCAAGCGCAGAAGCTCCTGCCTGGGTCCTTGCGGCACCACCAGCTGCTTCTGCGGAATCTGCTTCTTCTTGGCCCCCTCCCTCACGGTGTAGCGGTACAGCAGCCCGTCCTCCCACTCCACCTTGTCTTTCCCCTGGCCGTCCAGACCCTGCCCAGCCCGGTCCCGGTAGCCCTGTAATGTGGGGTCGGTTTGCGTCTGGTGGCGCAGAGTCTCCGGGGTGCACCACGGGGAAGGGAGGACAAGCGAAGGGAACAGCATCGGGTCCCGTCGAGGTCGGGGAGGGGGTGACGGACTGGGAGGTCGAGAAGGGCCTGGGGTTTTGGCCTGTCGGGGAGGTCGAGGAGGTCGGTAAGGGTTGGGGGGTCTCGGAGGTCGAGGCGGTTTGGGGGGTTTGGGAGGTTTGGGAGGTCGGGATGGTGTTGGGGAGGTCTCACCTGGGTCCCGTTCGGAGTGCCCTGGTCGTGGCGTCGGCTCTGTTGCCTAGTGGTAACCGGGGTAGCTGCATCTGTGGAGTAAGCGGATACTAACTGCCCCAGATCATTCCCCAGGAGCACCTCGGCCGGCAGGTGTCTCAGCAACCCCACCCGCACCTCTTTCTCCCCGTTCCCCCAGTCCAGGTACACCCGGGCCGTCTCCAGCCGGAGCACTTTCCCTCCCGCCACCCGTACCGCTACAGTGCTCTGCAGGCGGTCGCTTGGCGGGACCAAGTGTGGCCGGACGAGGGTGATGGTCGCCCCGGAGTCTCGCAGCCCCTCAGCGGGCCGCCCATTTATCCACACCGCCTGGCGGTGGTGTCGGCGGTTGTCATCCGCGGCGGCTTGCACGGGGTCGGCTTCGTGCAACTGCTCCCACCATTCCTCCGGGGCCTCCGGCCACGGAGCTCCGGCGTCGCAACAATGGGCCGCCAGCGATGGCCTGCCGGCCGGCCGGGTCAGTTCCGGGCGTTGGGGCAATGTTGTTTGTAGTGCCCCTCCTGGTTGCACCCGTAACAGCGGACATTAGCCATGTGGGGGCCGGCTGGGAGCCCGTGCTACAGGCGCCCGGACCACTGGTGGTGGAGGTGGTGGAAGTAGTGGGGCGGGTAGAATGGGACGGCTGGCCAGGGGCCGCTCCCCCCCCCGTCAGCTTCCGGGTGTCCGTGTACTCGTCGGCCCAGGTGGCCGCTTGCTGCACCGTATAGGGCTTCTTATCGCGCACCCACTCTCGGACAGCGGAGGGTGTGTGCTCGAAGAACTGCTCGAGCAGCAGCAGTTGGGTGATCTCGGCCACCGACTCCGCTTGGCTTCCCGAGAGCCAGGTGCGCAGGTCCCTCTGCAGCCGATGGGCCCACTCCACGTGAGTGGCGCCACTGGGCCGGCGAGAATTCCGGAACTTCATCCGGCTGGCTTCAGGGGTCACGGCATACCTACTCAGCAGCGCCTGCTTGACGTGCGAGTAGCTAGTGGCCTCGTCATCCGGCACCGTGCGATAGGCCTCGGCGGCCCGACCGGTCAGCTTGCTCGCCAGGATCCGGATCCAGTCGGCGCGGTGCACTTCATGCACCCGACACAGGCGCTCAAAGTCCTGGAGATAGCTTTCGATCTCTTCCTCGGCTTCCCGGAACTCCTTGAACGCCTGGAACGGCACTTTCCGGTCGGAATATCGGTCCGATGGCGAGCGGCTACTCCGCCGGCTTCGCACTTCGGCCAGCCGCAGTTCGTGCACCCGCTCTCTCTCCCTCTCTTCTTCCTGACCGAGTTCCCGACCCAGTTTCCTCAGTTCTGCTTCCGATGGAGCCGGACCCATCATGGAGATCCGCTCCCGCATCTTCCGGCAGAATTCGCTATCCTCGGCCTCAGCGGGGACGGCAGCCGGTACTGGGTCTGCGGGCAACTCCGCGAACGCCTCCGCCTGATCTATCCTCCTCAACTCCTCTATCAGGGTCTCCCGACTCTTGGAGCCCGGGACACCGCCCCGATTCTCCAACATCCCGCGCAGGACGTCCCGCTTATAGGCAGAATATTTGATCATGATGAGGGTCCCCCTGGGGTCTGCAGAGAGCGATCCCACCGCTGCCACCAGTATGACGGAATAGAGATGTTGTTCCGCCTGCGGGTGTGCTCAATCTGCGTGACCCCGTCGCTTACCGCTGGCCCGACTACCGAGTGGCGCCCACTCGGCGTCTCGTGCGGCCTGGCGTGACCCTAAGGTAGGGTTAGCGGGCGGTGGAGGGGACCCCTGCCTGGAACCAGTCCGACCACTGAGCCATACAGCACTCAGCGTCCCGAGCAACTGGTTCCTTGTCCTGGCGAGTGTGGGACGCCTGCGGGAATCAGCCTTAGCGGCCGCGGAGGAAGATTCGGATCTTATGGGGAAACGTTTCGGTTCTTAGGTGGGAAACGTTTCCGATCCGGGGGCGGGTGTCTCTTCGGATCTTGAGCGGTGGTGATTCGAGTCGGGAAGGGTTGGCGGGTCGGATCGGAACTGGAGGGCTTCGGATCGGTAGGGAAGGGTGCTTCGGATCGATAGGGGAGGGTGCTTCGGATCTGGTGGGACCAGTGGGAAGTTCGGGCCTTACCGCAACTGTCGATGCGCGGCTCCCGGCGGGGCCGTTCGGTTCGGATCGCTGTACTTCTCCGATCGAATATTCCTGAGCAGCGCCTCTGCCCTGATGCTCGATGCAGGGTCGGCGCGCTCGATTCGGATCGGATGGGCACCGTACTCTGAGGCCGCGGAGGACACTCAGATCCGAAATACGGCGGAGAATCAAGCCACACCAGACAAAGCTGAATGCACTGCAGGAACTGGGTTTATTGTTTACAGTACAGGCTTTTATTACTTCTTATCATAATTAGAATACAATGGGACTCCTTGCCCGCCCTCCCAGGACCCATTGGCCCTTAGCCTTCAGGGAGTCGCCAATTCGGACCGGATGGTCCGAATCGGCCATTTTACGATTCGAACCGGATGGTTCGAATCGGCCATTTTCCGAATCGAAATTCCAACTGCGCCACAAGGATCGGAAAATGGCGGCGAGCAAGGCAAACACAGGGGAAAATACATCACACCATAACCAACGGGAAAACACTTTATTAACACCACACAATGTCATATCTAAATAAAAACTGGTAAACGGGGTGCGTGCCACCACACCCAAGTGTCCATGTCCCCACTGTCACTGCACCGCCCCTGGCTGAGGGTGCTGGGCCATCCCGTGACAGCATATATGCAAGATATTTGCCATAAAAGGTGTATGGGGGTCCGGGTAGTGCCCTGGGGGACAGGAAACAAGGACAAAAAGTTTTTAAATTTTTTTCCATGAAATAAGGGTTAAAAATAAAAATGAAAAATTCCTTCAAATATCGTGCCTAGGAGGTCCCCATAACCTGCCCGTGAAGTGGCGGATTTGTAGGATGTATAGATACATTTAAAAAAAAATTACATTTCATATGACGGTAAATGGTTTTCCTTTAATCTATTCATAAACAACTGCTTGGGGCGGCAGCCTGTATGAAAAGACATTTTAGGACACGCAGAACAAGTTTAGTGATTTTTTGGCTAAATTATGGTGAAACTTATGCAGGCTTTGGATGAAAGTAACAATAGGTGCTTTAAAATTTGGCCTTTAGTGTCGGCAGCAAGTGCCTTCACACCGTAACCCTTTTGTGGTATTGTGGAAGAGTGCAGGGTTGGACCCTGTGGTCCAATATTAAAAGGATATGAATATGGTACAGGCGTTAGTGCACCCAAATATTGTGCCTTTGGTGGCAGCAAGTGCCTTCACACCGTAACCCTTTTGTGGTATTGTGGAAGAGTGCAGGGTTGAACCCTGCGGTCCAATATTAAAATGATATGAATCTGGTAATATAGGTGTCAGTGGCAGTGCACCCAAATATTACTGCACTATAGTGTATGGCAGGATGGAAGCGCACCAGCAGTAACAAGCAGCGGAATATACCAGACAGGGGCACAGAGCGAGAGTAGTGGTTATAACAAAACCAGCTCAACAACGTTTAGGCACTAGTACTGCGCTACTGTATATGGTGAGAATTGGCGCACACCAGTCCCGGCAGCTCTGCGTCATCATGCCGTGCCCTGCCCCCTGATCACTCACAGCTGCGCCGGGTGCCGCTGGAGCTCCTGGCATTAAAAAACGCACGTATTGCGCGCGTAAAAAACACGCAGGTGTGAACCCAGCCTTACAGTATAATTAATGCAACATATGATTCCGCACACTGCCGGGCAGCACCTCTACAGTTTGTGGATCCAGGAATCAGGTGAGTATTAGAAAGAAAGAAAAAAGTTTTATTTTATGTTGCTGGGGACATTTAAAAATGTCCTCGGATTTTATTTTTTTTAAAAATGTGTCGCCTTACCTTAGCCTGGTGGTCAGTGGGGGCTCCCTGGATCCTGGTTGTGCGGAAGGGGGGGTCTGCCGTGGCTCCCTCCCTGGAGTCCCTGCACCACCTCTCTGCCACATGCACCCGGCTGGCCAGCCCGCACAGTCGCAGCTCTGTAATCTTGCGGCCGCATGCTCCTCAAGGGGTCCTTGGGAGGGAGGCTCCGGCAGGCTGCCCTCTACAATGCCCGATTGAGAGGGCCTCGTCTGCCTGATGTTTTAGCAACAAGAATGTTTTATCCCATAGGCTTCAATGTTAAAAATATTCCCTTTTTAATTCAATATCTAATAAACCATTGCTTATAATATTCTGTAGTAAAGAGTCTCTTTATTTTTAGATTTTTTAAGCATTTTGTTTTTCAAACTTTTGGCGAACATCCCAAAAAGTTTGAAGTTCGCGAAATTTCGAACTGTTAAAGTTCGAATCGAACTCCGAACCGAACAGCTCATCCCTAGTCTTCAGCGATTATGCCATCTATACAACGGACCATCCTGCATTACTTTTGAAGCCCCGTGTAAAAGATCGGGTCTATCAATTCGAGATTTTTCATTTTTACAGATTCTGAGTTTTGCCTCCAACCCGCATATAAAATTGGCTGCGTTATCAAAATGCACCTGGTTTGAAAGCTTATGTTACCCAGCGCCTACTTCAATAGGGCTTATCTCTTGGATTTATTTGAGGATCTCTTCCATTCTTGATTGGCAAGAACTCCGGACAGGCCTCCATAGAGAGCCCCCACTTCCCAGTAGTGCTGCACTGCAGATGTCAATCTGCGCAGGTCACCTTTCGTGAGCAGCCAGTCGTCCTCCCACTCACCGTGGCATCTAGGCCAGACATCCCAGCCCACGAGCCATCCGTGGGAGGGGCAGGTAGATCTAGCTGCAGCCAGTCCTTAGATTGTCCATGCACTGCCACCGCCCGAGCAACCGCAATGGTCAGGAGATGGAGGCCCTTCATCTCCACAATTCGTCACCTCCTGGGGGGAGGTGGGTCTCGAATGGGGTGTCAAGTCAAGGAGGCACCGTACCATGGAGCAAGGTCCCAAGATGGCCACCAGCCCGCAGGGGAGATTGGAACTGTTGACTGCTAGAGGCCAGAGGTCGAACCACACCAGAAGCATTTTTTCCCGGGTCCCAGGAGCAGTACCACAGCGGTGGTCGGGTCCAACACTCTCGCTGCTCGTGAGCCCAAACATCCCCGACACTGCCTGCACTGTAAAGGCCTATTGGCACAAAAGGCCCCAAGGTGGCTACCTGGCGAGGTGAGGCGTGGCCGGCTGCTCGGTGGAACTCACAGGAGCCACAGAAAACCAGGAGCGCTGTCCGGGGACTCAGACCGCACCAGACATCAAATAGGCACTGAGGAGGGTGTGCAGGTGGCCCCGAGGGGTCAGAAAACTCAGCAAAAAGGAGCACGATACACAAAGCTCCGATGAGGTACGTCTACCCTCTTCGGCATCCAAGCTCCACTCAACCTCCATGACGTTTGTCACCATAAGCTGGAGATCTGATCTTGCTGTCCCACTTCCTGAAAGTGCAGTGGGAGGGCATCAATCTCTACCACAACTAGAGTCCATTGCTGGCCCAAACAAATCCAGGCCTTCAAGCTCCCTCAGCCATGCTTGAATGAGAGCCCACCGAGGGCAATCTGGGTCAGCTGCCCAGTATTCCAGTAAATCACCAGTAGGAATCTCAGTCTCGCCCATCATCAACAGGCAATCCTTCAATGGTGTACCCCTGTCCCTCGGGGTCAAATCAGTGGAAACCACAATCACATCCACTGTTGCAAGACAAAGATCCTCTGCCTTACGGAGACAGAGGCCAAAAGGTGCACTGTCCTGTTATTGGTTCTTCCGATGGGGGACCACACAAAACTTCAGTGGCCTCCCACAGATAATCTATAGCCACAGATCCTTGTGGGCAGAGGCCAGTAGCCCCCTGCCTCCTTGCGAGCTCTTCGGCTGGTATTGCAATTCAGTTGAAATCAAAAGACTCCAGAGCCTGCAGCTAAAACGATCCTAGCAACTTTTTGTAGGCCACCTCCACCTCCTATTCCTGGACACTTATAAAATCCCAAATCGGCTTGCAGTCAGGGCACCTCAGAGATATTCAGCAGTCTCTCTTGATACTCTCCGATTTCCACCGGTCACCACTCTGCCTCTTTCCAGAGGTCTGGGTCTGCTGTAATATAACAACCCAGGGCCGCCAAAGCCCTTTTTGGGGTTGCCATATTCTAGCCATGAAAACCTTTTGGCAGCATACCATTGGAGAGCCCTGTTTCCCTCGAAAATTGTAATCTCAGTCTGCACCAGTCCGTCTAATTCAGACAGCCATTCTTCCTGGGGTTGCTCTCCCAGGAAAGGCACTTGTAAATCATTCTGGAACCAGTACATTTCCACAGCAATAGGGAGGACCTTTCTGTGATAATCCTGCTTCCTTTGGAGAGCCTCCCTCCAAAGCTCCGGGCGAATAGAATCCCTGCATCCCAACCCGTCCTGTTCAGATCCAGGTCCACCAAGCGGGCCAGCGCCTTCTGCATTTGCCAATCATACTCCAATACTACATGATTCTGCATATGACTCGCGAAGGTCTCCGAAGTGTGCCGAACGTGGTGCTGCCGAAGACCGCCGCCAACTGCTGAACAGACCGCCGATCAGCCCACCGAATGCCACCAAACTGCAGAAAAAATATGGAACTCTGCTATTTTTTAACCCCTCCACTGCTGAACCATTTCACCTCTGTGTGCAGAGCTCACTTTTACCATTTTTGCTCATAATTTTTAAACGCTGTATCGACGGGGGCGGTGACGTTAGTTTCAGACGTCCTGCCTGGCAAACCCGGAATAGCACCTGAAAGTTTGGGGTCCTTTAGACCCCTCTTCCTCCCGAACGGGAAGAGATCAAGCTTCAAGAAAGGCATCATTGGAAAGGTCACAGTCTGATCTTTTCAACCAGATATTTTTGCTTCCACTTCTGCTTACTATAAATTACAAGGAGTGGGGAGCATTTGTTCTGCACCTCTACCTCTAGCAGATCATATTAGTCGCTTCCTCAGTGATGTTTCAGAACACTCTGACCAGCCTCAGATGATGCGGCCCACCGGGAAATATATTGGTATCTTGGTGGGTCAGTCCTGGGTGGCACGGGGGACCTGGACATCTGTAACACTTAGATAACCTGTACAGTGTTTGGCAGTGGCCAGGGCCCCCTGACGCCACTGGGACCTGAACATATCATATGCTGTCACCCCTCTGATGCAGCCTTGACAACTGTACCGATGTGTTTAAATGTGTCCTTCTGAAATTAAACAAAATGGCCACTAGGGGGAGCCAGTGTATAACATATGGAAAGGATTATGCTGGACTAAGATTCATGGACTTCATCTCCCAGAGATCTTTGCGAGGAGGACAGGAAGTGGGCGTGTGTGCCAGGAAAGACTTCAGGGGCCTCGTGCATGGCATGGGGAGAGTGACAGAAGGAGTAGGAAGCATGCAGGACACTGTCAAGGATCGCAACCAGGCCGGAGTGTGGATGCTGACACATTCGGTGCTAGAGATCGGGGACAGAGATCGGGCTGTCACCTACTACTTTCCGCTGAGCGATTAGGAGAGAAACCAAGTTCCGGTAGGACCCTGAGTAAGGAGGCCGCGACGATCGATTGGGAGTGCATGTGGCGGATCGGTGTTCCTGTTGCGGAGATTCTACAAGCGGAGAGCAGATTCTTTGGCACCAAGTTCCAATTTAAAGCGGAGAGAGATCCTTTGGTCGAGGCACCGGTTCTGGACATTTTGTTTGACGGATGGGTGAGAGGCCTCAAGGCCTACGGTTCCAAAATGAAATTGTGCACTTGATTGCTTCAATTCACAGGGCCCCAACGTTGACTAGTCAAAGATAATTCTGTTTGTTCACTGGCCAGTTGAATATAGTACCCGGGTACCCAAAGACACCACTTTTTGACCCCTTTTGAACGGGACTTAAACTTGCAAATCGAGGTATTAACGGTTTCTTTTCCACCGCGTTTTTCCCCGCGTGACGCATCCTGTAAATTCCTTCAACGTGCACGTATATCATATGACACTTTATTCTTTAGTAAAATATATAAAATAGAAAATCCACAACAGTGCTGGTGTACAGTGATTCCTAGTGCGATGAGACTATCCCGAGATTTGTTCAGCGGCTCCTCCGGGGGTGAGCGCTACACGTGGGGGCTCGTCCGGGATTCCAGTCTCTGAGTATACCGCAATTAAAAGGTTAATATGGATCCAGACACTGCTGCCAAATGGTGTGAGGAGCAGAATAGTCAGCTAGGGTTAAGTGTAGTCATGGACATTCCCGCAGACACTTGGGCCGAAGACCAGATTCGCCGGGCCGTGGCCGCACTGACACCGGATCATCGGGGTTTAATAATGACATTAAAGCGTACCCAGAGACTTCTCACACATATTGTCAGGCTCCCCGCCAATGACTGCACCGGGCCTGCCATATCAGCAGCATGGCTCGGGCCTCTGCTGTGTTTACAGTGACCAGGTGCTCCTCATTTACTACAGGAGCACATTCTCCATATAAGCAGGGCTCACCCCTTCCTCCAGTGCTGGTTCATTGTACCATTTGTGTAACAACTGAGGGGGACCTGACTAGACATGGACAGGAGAGTGTGAGCTATTTTGCAGTGACTAAGTTCATGTCTGTTCATGTCTAAAGAGTAAATAAAAGGAATTTATTTACAACACTAAGAAACAAAGCGGAACCAATATTAACAGACAGGAGATCGAGAACTAAATACACATGAAACTAGAGACCAGGGAACTTAGCAAAACATAAGCAGAAAGGGAAACAGACCTGAACTAAATATACAATGAATACTAGACTATACCTGACAAATGATACAAGAGCAAAGAAAACAAAAAGCAGGATCAGAATGAGGCTTAATCTCAAAGAGGAAAACAAAACAGACTAGACTAGACTAGAACATGAATTAACTAGAGGCTTGAATCAGAAACAGTACCTATCACAATGAGCTCCAGAAACAAATGAGGCAGCCTCCTTCTTTGGGCGCTGCCTGCTTTTAAGCACAAAAGTTCATTGAACAAATAGAGTCCAGGTGTTGTTCCAGTCTTGAATCCAAAAGGAACTGAATGTCCAGAACTAGGATGTAATATACATAGAAGCAAGAGGGGGCGCCAGATGCACAGAATGTCCAGAACAGCACTGGCAATGTCCAGCTCTGCCAGAGGGGGCGCCAGGACGTCACAATTTGCCTCTGACCTGCCTGAAGCCTACCAGATTTGTCTCCTGTGTACCAGACCCTTAGCATACCATTGACCTGCCTGATCTCTCCTGCTCCATTGACCACAGCTTACCACAGACCATGCTCCTGGATTCTCCCCTGGACACCTTGCCTTACCACGGTACCAAGACCCCAGCAGTGCCAAGCCTCCGGCGGTGCCAAGATCCCCAGCGGTGCCAAACCCCTGCGGTGTCAAGGTCCACCACGGTGACTAGTCTCCCAGTGGTACCAAGTCTCCCAGCTGTGCCAAACCCTCTATGGTGCCAAGATCACCTGAGGTGCCAAGACCTCCTGCGGTGCCAAGACCTCCTGTAGTGCCAAGATCCCCTGCGGTGCCAAACCTCCTGCGGTGCCAAGACCTACCTTCCTGTCCCATCTGTCTCGTGGCTTGTGTAAGTGTTGTCTCCTTGTATCAGTGTCCAGTATTTACCCTGTCCTCTGTATTCAATATTCAACCCACAGTATCAGCCAGTCCTGTTTCCTGCATTACTTGTTATTCTTGCTGTTTGTGTATCTCTATAATAAACCCCCAGTTTTGCACCATATCTTGGCTTCCTCACATATATCACCGCATCCTGGGCTCGTCCCCTCGCAGACCCCTGACAGAATGAACCAGCCATTACATAACGAGCCCGCGGTGATACAAGCCATGAAGGAGTTAATTCAGACTGCCTTCCAGTAACTGCTAAAACACATGCTGGACTTAATGAATCAAGTGTTGCTGAAAATATGGACACCTCACCTTAAGTGTGCACTCCCACACCAAGATATTTGCCAGGTCCACTTTCTCCTGAAGAGCGCGCCCGCAGGCAAGCCGCTGGCCTATACTGGTATTGTGACGATCCCTCCCGCTGGTTGGCAAATTGCTCAGTGCGACCCCAGAAGCAACCAGTCCCTGTACAGACTACTCCTACACCTTTGCCAAAGCCCGAAACTATATCCAAAGGCGCTCCTAAAAAACCTGCTGTGCCAAAACCAGCACCGGTGCCCAAGCCTCCCAAACTGTCTGTACCTGTGCGCAAAGCTACTCCCAGAAAGACTGTGCCCACTGCACACTATAAGACCACGTTTGCAGAACCCTGGTACATGGATATTCAAGACACTCATTCTGGAGATGAAAAGAGATTAACCTTTTTTCCTTTTTCTGAGCCCAAAGACAGGCCTAGTGAACCTGTGGAGCATGTTCGAGGACACCGAACCAGCTTTACCAGAGGATCCTGAACCCATGGACATTATGGTGACCCAGAAGGCGATTCCCATCACCACGAGTCAGTGTTTCCTCGCATCTGCAGTGATTCCTGCACCAGTCCCCACGACTGGCAAAGTCAACCATGCGAAAGAGGTAACCCAGCTCCCTCAGGGTTCTCCGGGTCGTTGTGCCGTAGCTACTGTGTCCCCAGACCCTGTTCCCTCCGTCACCACTAAGGAGGTTGAGCATGGAGGCCCTGAGGTATCAACTCCCAGCCAGGTGTTGCTGGGTCAGAGCAAGGTACCTGAAGTTCATCAAAAGACTGATTCCACACCATCAAGCCGTGTAACTGCTTCAGATGGAACGGTGGTAAGAAGAGAGGACCTAGAACAGTATGAAGAGGCCAAGATCCTGAGAGTGATTGCAGGACAGACTAAGAAGTCTGTTATGGCTATAACCGCTGCAGGTCCAGCTTCTCTGCCCCAGACAGACCTGCCATCACTTTCACCATGCCCATCCATGACTGACTCAGATGAAGAGTGGGTGTCCTTTGTTTCTGACAACCAGATATCGCCAACCCAGGAATACCGGTGTCAACCCAAGCCGCAGACCGCACAACGGTCCCAAGGGCCGGGGGTGTTGGTTCTACCATAGCCAGCACTGTTTCTCGCCCTGCTGCAAGCAAAAGAGTGACTTACCGCACCACTGGTCTCCACCGTGACCCCGAGAAGGACTTCACGCCTCTAAGTGACTCTTCATCGGATGATCCAGAGTGGGATTCAGAAGAAGATCTGGATAACTTACAGTCGTTGTATGATCTGTTGCTGGCTTACGAGCAGGATAAAAGGACTGGGTATATTGGCACTACCATTCCTAAACTCGAAGTGACACACTGCCCTGCTGTCCCCAAGTTCGCGATCACATACAGCACTGTTAATCCCTCACCATCTTCTCAAGGCCCCATCTATGTGACGACAGCATTTTCAGTCATGGCAATTGATCCATCAGAACACCGACAACCATCTAAACCACCACTTTATTCCTTGGCCTCAGATGGAGAAGTTGTAAAAACCAGACTTCCCAGCTCACGAGCAAGCCTTGGTAGCCACACAGAGTTTGGCCTTAAGGGGATTCTGTCTGTCAGGCTCCCCGCCGATGACTGCACCGGGCCTGCCATATCAGCAGCATGGCTCAGGACTCTGCTGTGTTTACAGTGACCAGGTGCTCCTCATTTACTCCAGGAGCACATTCTCCATATAAGCAGGGCACACCCCTTCCTCCAGTGCTGGTTCATTGTACCATTTGCCTCTGACCTCCCTGAAGCCTACCAGATTTGTCTGTGTACCAGACCCTCAGCATACCATTGACCTGCCTGATCTCTCCTGCTCCATTGACCACGCTCCTGGATTCTCCCCTGGACACATTGCCTTACCACGGTACCAAGATCCCCAGCGGTGCCAAGATCCCCAGCGGTGCCAGATCCCCAGCGGTGCCAAACCTCCTATGGTGCCAAACCCCTTCGGTGCCAAGGTCCACCACGGTGCCAAGTCTCCCAGCGGTATGAAGTCTCCCAGCTGTGCCAAACCCTCTACGGTGCCAAGATCCCCTGCGGTGCCAAGACCCCCTGCGGTGCCAAGACCTCCTGCGGTGCCAAACCTCATGCAGTGCCAAACCTCCTGCAGTGCCAAGATCCCCTGCATTGCCAAACCTCCTGTGTTGCCAAGACCTACAGTACCTTCCTGTCCCATCTGTCTCGTGTCTTGTGTGTGTTGTCTCCTTGTATCAGTGTCCAGTATTTCCCCTGTCCTCTGTATTCAGTATTCAGCCCACAGTATCAGCCAGTCCTGTTTCCTGCATTACTTGTTATTCTTGCTGTTTGCGTATCTCTATAATAAACCCCCAGTTTATGCACCATATCTTGGCTTCCTCCAATATATCACCGCATCCTGGGCTCGTCCCCTCGCAGACCCCTGACACATATGTTCTATTTTTTATTTTTTTTATTTAATTTGTTTATTTTGTGAAAAAGTCATCTTACGATCAAATATAAGACAAGAAAAGTCACAAAGGAACCCATCTATAACATTCTGCATAAGAACATCAATAAAAAACTACTCCAAAGAGATTACGGTGTGCATCATCAAATAATACCAAAACGGGGGGTGGGACGGTAGGGATCTACATTAGCCACACTTGAGCGATGATGCGAGAGGAAAAAGAGAAGAAGAGGGAGAGAAAAAGAAAAAAGAGAAGGAAAAAAAAAAAAAAAGGGGGGAGTGGGTAGGGGGCAGGGAAACAGCAGAGGCCATTAATGTGACTTTCCCGGCTCGCTCCCGAAGGAGGCCGTGGAAGGGTAATGTCACAAGGCCCAGGTGCCCGAGGGCCAATTATGGCAGCCAGAGCCCTGGTAGGTGCCATAGTGGCGCACCCCTGAACAACCTGAAAATTGCCAAAACAAACCAAAATTATATAAGATGGGGGGAGAGAGGGGGGGTTAAAAAGGAGGAAGCATCATCACTGGTGCGGCACGTGTCGAATGGAGTCACGAGTGAGTAATAATAAACTTTGCGTGTGGGGGACCCCAAGCAAAATACTCGACGGGGGGAGGGGTGAGTCTGCTCAGAAATTACACAGTTCTGTAACAAAACAGGTACTAGAAAGAAAAACAACATTCGTCCCAACTCGGTAAGACGGAAAAGGAGTCCTCAAAGATGTCGCAAAATACAAAAGGAGCGAGTGTCCTCAGGAAAACGGTGCAAAATAAAAGGGAAGAGAGGTGATCCCTGCAGTCTAGTCACAAAAACCGGGAAAAAACCCCGAGCAGGACACCACTCAGCCTGGGTCTCCTCTAGCAGCATCTGGCAGGGGAGCTCTCTTCGGATCCGGCAAGATACCCAGGGAAGCAAGGAGGGTCCAGGCATCCTCTGTAGTAGTAGCTGTATGACACACATTGCCATGGGTGATCAATAAGGAACCGGCTACTCCCCAGCGATAACGCACATCAATATTTCGTAAATGGGCCGCCACGTCTTTAAATTGCCTCCTGGCCACCAGTGTCGCGAATGGCAAGTCATTGTACAGATACAAGACTGCTGAGTTGAAAGAGACCACCGCCCGGGCTGCAGGGACCATCATCAATTTCTGTTTGGATGTAATATCTCTTGCGGTCGCTATCACATCCCTTGGGGCATCCAAGGGGGCCGCTGCTGCCTTCCTGATGCGCATCGCCATGCCAAAGACCGCTGGTGATCCTGGAGGCGGCTGTAGTAATTGGTCAGCAAGCCGATTTATGTACCCCAAAAGGGCAACCTGTGGCACAGTCTCTGGGATCCCCCTGAACTTAATGTTGCGCCGTCTGTGTCGCGCCTCCATACCTTCCATAGCTCTAGACAGGTGTGTCACCTGGGACTGGAGTGCCTCCACCGTCGTGACCAGATGGCAGTGCGCAGTCTCTGCTTCCGCTGCCTGATCCCGAATCTCAACCACCGTCCCCTGCATCGCGGTGACCTCAGCTCGTAGATCCTTGACTCTGTTCTCCACAGAATACGCATCTCAGCCACCATGCGCCTAATGTCTCCCTTTGTGGACAGTAAGTAGTCGTCCGCTTCATTTGTGGCGGCCACTTCGGGTGGGTCTTGTTCCTCAGACGCTCTGTGGCTGTGCCCAGTAAATGAGCAATGTCCCTGCACTGGGGGAGCCCCAGTCATCAGAGCCCCGAGTGAGCCCTCTCTGGCTTCCTGCTGCAGGCCTCGGTCCTCGCTCGAGGAGCCATAAGTGTGCTGCGCACGAGGTGACAAGTCCGCACTGCGACCTGCACGGTCTCCCCCCAGGGATTCGCGAATGTCCTGCTGGCGGGGGCCCTCCGCCGGGTTGGGCTTCTTTGCAGGCTTCTTCCCCATCTAGTCTGATGTCCGCAGCACCAAGAGGGCCTTTGAAGCAGGCAGCGACGAGACAACTGAGGAAGCTGCCGTGTAAAATGGCCGCCGGTGCGAGGCCGCGTGTGTAGGCCCGAAGAAGGTAATCCCCTTCTAGGTGGTCCAAACTATGAGATCTCACACCCGACACCCGGAAACCCGCAGCAGGGACACCATCCAGCCCTAAAAAGCTCCGTTATATGCCGGGAGGTCTCAAATAACTCGCAAAAGTAAACCGCTGTCGAGGAGCAACAGAAAGTGCGACCTTTCCTGTCTGTAGTCAGCTCCGCCCCCCCACATATGTTCTTTTTGAGTGGAGAAAGGGTGTTCCAGTGTGTTTTCAGGGCACGATTGTGAAACTGACCGATGTGGAAGTTCCACTGATCCAGCCAAGTACGCCACGTGGCGATCCCGCAAACGTTCTTGTGCCCGGCCCGCTAGCCATGATCGGGCCAGAGTTCATTGTGGCTATCGGAGACTTGCTAGCTAAATGCCAAAGAACAAACCCTCCTTACACTAATTTTGGTTACCGAAGGTTGAGAAATTTTTCAGGAAGCGCGCCAACTCTGGTGGGAGAAGAAACCTTTGAGGAATGGGTGGAAAAGGCGATGCAGGCTCTAGACGAGTGGGACGTCCCTAAAGCACAGAAGAAACAGAATTACTGAGAGCTTGAAGGGATCTGCATCAGAGGCTGTCAGAAACCTGAAGTTGAGTAAGCAAGACTGTACTGCTTTAGATTACCTAAATATCTTACAGGAAGTTTTCGGGAGAACAGAAAAGGCTGCTGAGCGCATGTACCAGTACGAACATGCCTACCAGCGGAAAGGCGAGAGAATGACTGATTATATGAGGCACCTGGATAAGATTCTGCACCAAATACTTCTCAAGAAAGGGGCGGACCTACCACGATAGACCAAATCAGAATTCAGCAGATATTGAGGGGTGTTCAACCTCTAGCCCCTGTGATGTTACAGCTGAAAACCCGAGAAGGTAACCGAAAATTGAAATACCTAGAACTGATTTGAGCTGTTAGGAATTTCTCTTCCAGAAGAGCCTTTTCTTCTCTAAAGAAGAGGAGAAAGAGCCTACGTGCAACCCGTGAAACATAACGAATGTTCGCCAACTGAAGATGATTCGTTGGATGCCTATGGGTCCGAAGTTGACAGACAAGAGCAGTTTGTTGACCCTATGACTTCAGAGAATACTACAAAAGAGTCAACCATTCAGACTTATGGTGAAATACAAAAGACTGCTAAGAAAGTGCAAGAAGTTCAAGCCGAACTGGAACAGGCGCACAAGGATCTGCGCCGGGCAATCTTGAAGGTAGAGATGCACCGATACCACTTTTTTAAGACCGAGTACCGATACTTTTTAACAGTACTCACCGATACCGAGTACCGATACTTTTCTTTATTGTCATGTGACGCTTTCCAATAAGAACAGACCATATAAAAATGCCCCCAGCTCACATGTATATATCCCCCCCTCCCCAAGATATATATATATTCATACTGCCCCAGCTCATGGGATATGCCCCAGCTCATGGGATATGCTCCAGCTCATGGGATATTGTCAGATATTATCTCTGCACGTGACTACAACATGTCATATATTGGACTTATCTCAGCAGCTGGCCTCCAATATCGTCAGAGATTATATTCAATAAGAAACTTATACGAGACACAAATATCAATCGTTTATATTTCCTAGAAATTCTCCTAAATTCTTTTAATTGTCTGTGTTTTGCTTTGAAGAATACAATAATCAATATTCGGATAAAAGTTTCTTTTAGGATAAATCCTTATGTCCACTTCTTCATATCTCTATCTGCAGAATAGAAATATTTTAGATTCTGGAGCTAACAAAATCTGAGAAATCTCAGTCTATCTGTTGCAAGAAATACTACAAATATATATATAATTACATTAATTCCTTAACCCTTTCGCTGCTGAGGCTTTTCACACCTCTGTGCTGAGGTCATTTTTACCGGTTTTGCTCATCATGTTTAAACGTGTTTTGAAGGCTTATTTTAGTATATGACCCAGACATATTATATATCGTTCTTTCCGTCAGACTCGGTAGATTCATAATATGTCATTATTATATGTATACGTTATGTCATGTCTGTATATTATAACAAAAAATGCAATAAAATATGTATTTTCAATAATTTACAACGTGTAAAGTGTTTTTTTTCACATTTTAACATGCGAGCAATTGCGGTTATATTTTGTATGGGGTGCGCTTGTTAAAAAAATTAGAGATGGGGTCTCGTTACATTTTTTTTTGGGGAAAATTACACGATTTTTAACAAACACACCGCATACAAAAATCGTTAGTGCAGCATCATTGTTCACATTATAATTGAAATGGGAACAATATTGCTGCATTAACGAACCAAAAAAAAGAAAAAAAAATGTTTATTTTTTTTTTATAATTTTTTTTTTAAATATATTTTTATTTTTATTTTAAATTTTTATTTTTTTTAAAAAACTTTTTTCACAGTAGTGTTTGGTATCGTTGGAACGGCCATGCTCTGGCCAATCCAACCATACCAAACTTTAACCCCTAGCTGCCACGGATCGGGAGATAGGGAGTTCATTGGAACTCCCTATCTCCACCGTTGGTGGCAGTTAGGGGTTAACTCTAGGACTGGCGTCATCGTGCTATGCACGATGACGCCAGTCCTCAGGGGGAGTTACCGGCGGCTTGGCCGACATCCAAGATGTCGGCCAGCTCCGAGAAAGGATCATGAACCGGCGCTTTTCAGCGCCGATTCGCGATCCAGCTTCCCAGGGGTTAATGCCAGGCACCATTTGGAAGGGCAGGCTGTGCCCTTCCAAATGGTGCCTGGGTTAACCCCCGCAATGCCGCCGATCGGGAGGGAGAGAGGTCCGAAGGACCTCCCCCCTCCCTTTCAGGCGCCTCCTCCGCACATGCGGGGGGGGCGCCTGAATTAGGTGTCATCACGCTGCCGCGATGACACCTAATTTCATCGGCGGCGGTTCCGGATGCTGGGCTGACATCGAGGATGTCAGCCCGTACCGGGGGGGCCAGCGATCGGCCGGAACCCGGCCGAACGCTGACCCCAAAGGGAGGACGCGCTCAGCACGTCCTCCGCACAGCAGGAGCCATGTGGAGGATGCGCTGAGCGCGTCCTCCGCATGGAAGTGGTTAATTTAAATAGCTCTCATACATTACCTCTCCAATTTGGATTTTGATGAGTTACTGCCTTGGAATATTCTTTATGTAATATTGTTTTGGAATATGTGAAAATTATCAATATCAGATAATCAATATGAAGACTGAAAAAACCCAAGATGGGTTTAGTGTGAAAAGGCGCTATAAAGATAGTATTATTACAGAAATATTGTGCCTTAAAGCAGCTCACTAGTTGAGTGTATCCTTCACTCCAAAATAGTATTAAGAGAAAAACACCTTACAGTGTAAAGGAGCGCTTGAAAGTTAAACAATATCATACATATAATGAACAGAAACAATTCTTTTTCTTCCTCTTTTTCTTTCAATATAGTCCCAGACAGTGGCGGAAGTACCAGGGTCGCAGCGGTCGCAGTTGCGACCGGGCCCTGGCATTCCGCCACTGGAGGGGGGCCCAGCGCCGCCGCCAGATTCCGGCAAAAAGCGCCGGAATCTGGGAGCCGCGCGCTGGCCGTCCCTCTCCCTACGCGAGCGGCCGCTGACATGCAGCTTGGCCGCTCACGTGGGAGAGAAACCACCTGACCAGCGCACGAGACCTCGCGCTGATCAGGTGGTTTCCGGCGAGCGGCCAAGCTGGATGTTCCAGCGGCCGCTCGCCAAGGAGGACAAGATGCGGCGGAGCCTGCCCTGGGCCTGGGGCCCCCCTGAGCAGGTAAGAGCTGGGCTGGGGCAGTATATCCATGAGCTGGGGGGCAGAGCTGGGGCAATATGTCCATGAGCTGGGGCATATCCATGAGCTGGGGGGCAGAGCTGGGGCATATCCATGAGCTGGGGGGCAGAGCTGGGGCAATATATCCATGAGCTGGGGGGCAGAGCTGGGGCAATATATCCATGAGCTGGGGGGCAGAGCTGGGGCAGTATATCCATGAGCTGAGGGGGGGCAGAGCTGGGGGGCAGAGCTGGGCAATATATCCATGAGCTGGGGGGCAGAGCTGGGGCAGTATATCCATGAGCTGGGGGGGGGCAGAGCTGGGGGCAGAGCTGGGGCAATATATCCATGAGCTGGGGGCAGAGCTGGGGCAGTAAATCCATGAGCTGGGGCATATCCATGAGCTGGGGGCAGAGCTGGGGCAATATATCCATGAGCTGGGGGGCAGAACTGGGGCAGTATATATCCATGAGCTGGGGGCAGAGCTGGGGCAGTAATATCCATGAGCTGGGGCATATCCATGAGCTGGGGGGCAGAGCTGGGGCAATATATCCATGAGCTGGGGGGGGGCAGAGCTGGGGCAATATATCCATGAGCTGGGGGGGCAGAGCTGGGGCAGTATATCCATGTGACGGTGGCCCCCGCACACCCCCGGCGCCTGGCAGCGGCTTCCTCGCTGCTCGCTGGCCAGGCGCCGAGTGATATCGCGGAACGCTTCCGCACACGTGGGGCGCCGGGGGGCGGGGCCAGGCGCATGACGCGGACCCGCAAAGTTTAAAGCCCGGCTTCACATTCTCACTGGTGCCCTGACGTGGTAGTTACTTCCCGCAGAGCTCTTGTGTGTTATTGGCAAAACGATTATTCTGTGTACCGAACCCTGGCATTGGCAAAACGATTATTCTGTGTACCGAACCCTGGCATTGGCAAAACGATTATTCTGTGTACCGAACCCTGGCATTGGCAAAACGATTATTCTGTGTCTCGACCCCTGGCATTGGCAAAACGATTATTCTGTGTCTCGACCCCTGGCATTGGCAAAACGATTACTCTGTGTACCGAACCCTGGCATTGGCAAAACGATTATTCTGTGTCTCGACCCCTGGCATTTGTATCACTCCTCTATTCTGGTACGGAGGTCAGTCCGTGTGGCACCCCAAGCACACCAGACCACCCCTTGTATGTTGTATGTGCTCTGTACTACCATCCTAGTAGCCTGTCTAGACGTGCCGACCACTCTAAGGATCGGAAGGGTAGTGAGCGGTCTGCGTAAAGGGACCACCATCTTGGTAATCAGGGGGATCCGTGACATTACGTCAGGGCCAATGGATCCCGCAGACCTCTCATCTCAGTTGACAAGAATTGCAGCCCGACAAGAAGAGCAGGACCACAGGATGGACCAAATTGCTCTTGCCCTGCAAACCCTGTTGAATCGATCCACTACTGGTGCTGCAAGTCCTCCAGAACCAGTAGTACCTAGGGCCAGTTCGGCCTCACCCGAGGGGTGTAGGCTCAGTATGAAGGCGCCCGTACGCTATGATGGTACGCCTAACCTGTGTCGGGGTTTTTTGACCCAACTAGAGATTCTATTCGAGAACAATCCAGGGTCCTGTGTATCCGATAAGGCCAAAGTAGGCTACCTAATTAACCATTTAACTGATAAAGCGTTACTGTGGGCCACGCCATTGTGGGAAAACAAAAAGCCCGTCATATATGACTATGAGGGCTTTACCTCTGAACTAAAACGTACGTTTGATCCCTCTAGAAGGGCCACCAATGCAGGCAGGTCCTTATTCCACATTAAGCAAGGTAATAGGAGAGTCTCCGACTATGCTATAGAATTTAAGACCTTGACTTCTGAGGTACACTGGCCTAACGACGTTCTAACCTTGGCATTTACCGAAGGCCTGAACGAGGCCTTGATGTTTGAGCTGGCTCCCTTGAAGTTGCCAGAACATCTGGACCATTTGGTTGATTTCTGTATTGCCATGGACGACCAAATTAGGGACAGGAGGCATTCTAGAGACAGACCCAGAAGGGTTTTGCCTCCTTTACCCTTGGTACCCAGACACACCAATACGTCAGGTACTCCAGAGCCAGTAAGAACCGATCTACCGGTCGTGGAACCTATGCAGATAGGTAGAACAGGTATTTCAGAGGCTGAGAGAACTTACAGAAGGGAAAGGGGGCTCTGTTTCTACTGTGCCGGGGCAGGGCATTTTCGTCTTCAATGTCCTCAAAGACCCAAGGGTGGCAGGGGTGACACTGGCAAGCCGGGCCAGAGAACACCTACTAGCCAGGTAATCGGTTCGCTCTATGCCTCCTTTGTCGATAACGAGAAAAAAAAAACCCGGATTCTGGTGCCCATCTCCTTAACCTGGGAGGGGGTACACCTCGAGACTGAGGCGTTCCTAGACTCTGGAGCCTCAGGCAACTTTATGGATAGGGTGTTTGCCTCCAAGAACCTCATGCCTCTAGTTCTCAAAGAAAGACCTCTACTGGTGGAGGCCATAGACGGGAAACCCTTGTCATGTCCCCATATCACCCACGACACCATAGAGGTATGCATGAAAACAGGGGTTTTGCACCAGGAAACCATACGGTTCCAGATTATTGACTCTCCCTCATGCCCCGTCGTCCTAGGGTTTCCATGGTTGACTAAGCATAACCCGGTGATTGATTGGGTCCAGAGAGACATAAAATGTTGGGGTCCCAGTTGCCAGTTGAAATGCATGGGCAGAGTCACCGTTATTGGTAGCCTTAATATCGCCACAGCACCTCCTTTATCCACAGTAGTCCCTGACTGTTATCAGGCATTAAAGGAGGTTTTTTCGAAGGCCAGGACTGAGGTTTTACCACCACATCGCCCGTATGACTGTGCCATAGAGTTACTCCCCGGTACTATGCCTCCCAGAGGACATGTATACCCCTTGTCGCAAAAGGAGAACGATATTATGGAGGAATATATAAAAGAGAATCTTGAGCGTGGATTCATTAGACGGTCCTCCTCCCCAGCAGGAGCTGGTTTCTTTTTCGTCTCCAAAAAAGAGGGAGACTTGCGACCATGCATAGATTATAGAGGTTTAAACAGAATAACCATAAGAAATGCATATCCTATCCCCCTTATAACAGAGTTGTTCGACCGACTGAAAGGGGCCCGTATATACACGAAGCTCGATTTACGCGGGGCCTACAATCTGATAAGGGTGAAAAAGGGGCACGAGTGGAAGACGGCTTTTAATACGCGTAGCGGGCATTACGAATACCTGGTGATGCCCTTTGGGTTATGTAATGCGCCAGCTGTGTTTCAGGATCTCATAAATGACACCCTAAGGGATTTTCTGCAAACATTCGTCATAGTGTATCTCGATGACATCCTGATATACTCTCCAGATAAGGAGACCCATCACGCCCATGTGCAACAAGTGTTAAGGAGACTATTGAAGGCCGGCTTATACTGCAAATTAGAAAAGTGCCTATTTGATATAGAGATGGTGCACTTCCTTGGGTATATCATAACCCCTGAGGGGTTTCAGATGGATCCTGGTAAATTGTCGGCAATCCTCGACTGGCCCCTACCCCAAGGTCTTAAAGCCATCCAGAGGTTTCTAGGTTTTACCAACTATTATCGAAGGTTCATCAAAGACTTTTCGGCCTTGGTAGCTCCTCTCACGGCCATGACTAAGAAAGGGGTGGGGAATCAGAAATGGACACCCCAGGCCAGGCAAGCCTTCGAGGTCCTCAAACAGGCATTCACGACTGCCCCTGTTCTCCGACATCCTGATCCGGCTCTGCCTTTTCAAGTTGAAGTTGACGCCTCCGAGCTAGGTCTTGGCGCAGTCTTGTCCCAAAGGGAGGCACCCGACAAACCCTTGCATCCATGCGGCTTCTATTCCCGAAAGTTGTCCCCGGCAGAGAGGAACTATGATATCGGAAACAGAGAGTTGTTAGCAGTTATCGCAGCCTTGACGGAGTGGAGATACTTATTGGAGGGGTCTAGGGACCCCATTGTCATCATTACCGATCATAAGAATCTCACGTACATTGGTGACGCTAAACGGTTGAATGCCAGACAAGCGAGATGGTCATTATTCCTTTCAAGCTTTAATTTTGTCCTCACATATAGACCTGGGTCAAGAAACATTAAAGCAGATGCGTTATCTAGACAGTACGAATCCTATGAACATAACGTTCAGGATCAACATCCCATTGTACCTCAGGAAAGGATTATAGCCTCTACCACGATCAGTGTCTCATCCCCTCTGATGATTCGATTGCAGACTATCCAAGATAAGGCTCCGGGGGGAGGCCTCCCGCGAAGCTCTTTGTACCTGAGAAGGAGAGAAAAGAAGTCCTTAAAATTTACCATGACAATAAAACCTCTGGACACATGGGGATCACCAAAACGGTGGCTAGCATCCAAAAACTGCTATGGTGGCCCACGATGCGCCGGGATATTAAAGATTACATAGCCGTATGCGAGGTGTGCACAAGAAATAAAAGTCCTAAGACAGCGCCCATTGGTTTACTCCAGCCCCTGCCTATTCCCGAACGACCATGGTCGCAGATAGCCATGGATTTTATAGTAGAGTTACCCGAGTCCAGAGGGAATACTGTTATACTCACGATTATAGATCGCTTTTCCAAAATGGGTCACTATGTTCCTCTTCGGAAGCTACCGTCAGCAGCCGAGCTGGTGCCCATTTTCGTCGCCAACGTGGTCCGCATACACGGTATCCCTCTTGGGATTGTTTCTGATAGGGGGACCCAGTTTGTCTCCAGATTCTGGAGGGGGTTCTGCAAGAACGTGGGAATAGACCTGTCCTTCTCCTCGGCCTATCACCCCCAAACGAACGGGGCAGCAGAAAGGGCAAATCAAAATATTGAGAAATATCTCAGGTGTTTCATATCTGAACGACAGGATAATTGGTCAGACCTGCTACCTTGGGCCGAGTACGCCCTAAACAGTGCCGTGAGTGAAGCCAGTGGTTATTCCCCTTTCTTCACAGTTTACGGATTTGATCCTCCCGTGCTTCCCTCTGCATTTCCTGATACCGCGATTCCTGCTCTGGATGAGCACTTGGCGTCATTGACTGAGACCTGGAGGAGGGTTAAACAGGCACTAGAGAGGAGCAGTATTGTCCAGAAAACGAAGGCCGATAGACGTAGGAGACCAGCACCTGTGTATCAAGTCGGGGACAGGGTTTGGCTTTCTTCGCGGAACATTAAGCTCTTAGTGCCATCGATGAAACTAGCCCCCAGATACATAGGCCCTTACAAGATACTGCGGCGACTCAGCCCGGTCTCCTATGCCTTGGCACTGCCCTCCCATATCAGGATACACAACGTGTTCCACGTGAGCCTTTTAAAACCGCTTTTGTGTAATCGATACACCAGGGCCCATGTCCCCCTCCTCCGGTCTCTGTGGAGGGCGAGGAGGAGTTTGAGGTTAAGGCCATTCTGGACGCCAGGGTTTCTAGGGGGCTCTTCAGTACTTAGTGGACTGGGTGGGTTACGGTCCGGAGGACCGCTCTTGGCTTCCGGCTACTGAGGTTCATGCCCCTCGCTTGGTGAAGGCCTTCTATTTGGCTCATCCCTGTGCCCCTGGGGGTCGTCCAGTGGCCGCCCGTAGAGGGGGGGGTTCTGTGACGGTGGCCCCCGCACACCCCCGGCGCCTGGCAGCGGCTTCCTCGCTGCTCGCTGGCCAGGCGCCGAGTGATATCGCGGAACGCTTCCGCACACGTGGGGCGCCGGGGGGCGGGGCCAGGCGCATGACGCGGACCCGCAAAGTTTAAAGCCCGGCTTCACATTCTCACTGGTGCCCTGACGTGGTAGTTACTTCCCGCAGAGCTCTTGTGTGTTATTGGCAAAACGATTATTCTGTGTACCGAACCCTGGCATTGGCAAAACGATTATTCTGTGTACCGAACCCTGGCATTGGCAAAACGATTATTCTGTGTACCGAACCCTGGCATTGGCAAAACGATATTCTGTGTCTCGACCCCTGGCATTGGCAAAACGATTATTCTGTGTCTCGACCCCTGGCATTGGCAAAACGATTATTCTGTGTACCGAACCCTGGCATTGGCAAAACGATTATTCTGTGTCTCGACCCCTGGCATTTGTATCACTCCTCTATTCTGGTACGGAGGTCAGTCCGTGTGGCACCCCAAGCACACCAGACCACCCCTTGTATGTTGTATGTGCTCTGTACTACCATCCTAGTAGCCTGTCTAGACGTGCCGACCACTCTAAGGATCGGAAGGGTAGTGAGCGGTCTGCGTAAAGGGACCACCATCTTGGTAATCAGGGGGATCCGTGACAATCCATGAGCTGGGGGGCAGAGCTGGGGCAATATATCCATGACTGGGGGGGGCAGAGCTGGGGCAATATATCCATGAGCTGGGGGGCAGAGCTGGGGCAGTATATCCATGAGCTGGGGCAGTAATATCCATGTGCTGGGGCAGTATATCCATGAGCTGGGGCAGTATATCCATGAGCTGGGGCAGTATATCCATGTGCTGGGGCAGTAATATCCATGAGCTGGGGCAGTATATCCATGAGCTGAGGCAGTATATCCATGTGCTGGGGCAGTATATCCATGAGCTGGGGCAGTATATCCATGAGCTGGGGCAGTATATCCATGAGCTGGGGCAGTATATCCATGTGCTGGGGCAGTATATCCATGAGCTGGGGCAGTAAATCCATGAGCTGGGGCAGTAAATCCATGAGCTGGGGCAGTATATCCATGAGCTGGGGCAGTATATCCATGTGTTGGGGCAGTATTTCCATGAGCTGCAGTGTGGCGGTTTAGGTTCTTGATGTAACAATTCGTAATAATGGATTGTACCATCATTTCCACGCTTGTTAGTGACATGAAAAATGAGATGGTGGGTTACTGTAGCATTATTGTTCCCTTTATAACTGAAAAGTGAAAAATATTGCTGTTAGAAAGAATAAAAAAATAAAGAAATATTTCTTATTTTACTTTTATTCTTACAGAAAACCTAGTCATATTTGGAATCATTGGAAAGGTCATGCTCTGGCCTTTCCGGTGATACCTGACATGACCCTGTAGCTGCTATGGAGCTGGAGATACAGTGGTCCAAATGCCCATCAATGCAGACAAATTTATCCTTTCTCTGGGCCTATTCTGGGGCATGGCCCTGGAGCTGCTGCTCCATCTGCCCCTATGTTAATCCGGCCCTGCCAGTCTGCCATGCAAAATACCAGTCTGCCAGCCATATTACCAGTCTGCCAGCCATACTACCAGTCTGCCATGCACAATACCAGTCTGCCATGCATAATACCAGTCTGCTATGCTTAATACCAGTGTGCCTAAATACCAGCCTGACATGCCATGCATACCACGTGTCATTATATATACTGTATATATACGCATAAAGTAAATATACGCATTATGTATACGCGTTCCCTGTGTCCCTAAAATAAATATGATTAGGGTTAATTTTTTATTTACTATTCCTATTAAATGGGCAGTAATTTAGATGTATTTTATTCAATAGAAACTTTTTTGCCTATATGACATGCGCTTTGTGAAAATAAAAAGGTTTTGGCGTGTACGTTTTAATTTAGTTAGTGGATTCCTGTCCAGTGCAGAGAGAAGCAAACGTAATGCAGTGTAGAGGGGCTGCGAGGCGGAGCGGCGTGAAGTCAAGCCTGCAAAATGTTTGTTTCACTTTGCTTCGCTACGCTGTGCGCCGCTACGTGCTCAGTGTGCCTCAGGCTTAACAGTCACGTGCACAGAGTTAGCAGTAAGAATTTTCCCAAGCAACAGGTTCAAAAGACTTTTAGAAAACCTTACTCTACACCACAATTTGGAGATACACTGCTACGTTTGTCAAAAACGTGGGCACACACGCTCACGCAATGATTGCCCTCGGATTCGCTCCCGATTTTCCTGGGCTAGCCCAAATGTGGGACCCCAGCTGTAAAATATGGAGGTGAACCAGCTTACCCAACTCACAACCTGCCTCCACAGCAGTGTTCTCAACCTGGCTTAGGGACAACAGTCACATCTGTCAAAGTCTGGAGTGTCCTACATGAGGTTAATCCCCTGATGGCAGCGACCCAAGACAACCGTCAGCAGCATCACCAGAAGGTAGTCATTGATGGACAACCTACTCAAGGACTGAGATACACAGGGGCAACTTTAACTGTAATTAAGCCCCAGTGGGTGAGACACACACAAAGGACCGGGGGCAATGTTGTTGTCTGATTGGCTGTGGGGCCATTCATAAGTTACCCACAGCCAAGGTTAAGCTGAATTGGGGTACAAGAAACTGGGATACTGAAGTGGGTCTGATGGAACATTTGCCAGCTGATGTCCTAATAGGAAATGATTTGAGGTTCTGCTTTTCATTCTGTGTCCATACCATAGAGGCTGGCACTGAGAATATGCAGATACCTCCCTCTGAAGACCCCCTGCAGTTCTGGACCAAATGGCATTGAGATTTTGGTGGACAGAACTGTGTATGTGGTGGATCATGCAGGATCATGGACAGGCCAAGCTCTTGGTAAGACTGGTGAGCTGACCAACTCAGATACAGACCTGGTGGAGATCTGGTATCTGGTTAGCCAACCTGTAAGGGAGGAGAAATGTAACCGAAGCTCACTCTACCTTTGTGCCCTCACCCGCCTTGGCATCCTTAAATTGATCTGATGCTGTTGTTTGCTAATCTCGTTTAGTGTGTAATAATTTGGTTTCTGTGTCTTCTGAAGGAATTCACACCCCCCTCATGTAGACAATGTATTCTGTTGACTGTATCATGTGATCTCCGCCTCTCTGTTTTCCATATAACTGTTTTCATTTCCATTAAATATATTCATTCCTCTGCATTAAGCCGTTTGTCTGATGTCTGGGGAGAGATATATAGAAATATACAGCACTCCCTTAAATTCTGTCAGAGGGTTGTGGGAGAAGGAAAGCTGCTGCAGATCAGCTTGGCTGAAGAGAAGGATGGACGCTGTAACAGGTTCGGGTCTGGTCCACAAGCTGGAGACAAGTAAACCACAGTTGCTGTTACAGTTGTTATCATTGAAAAGGCCAGAGTCCTTATGGGGTGTAAAAAATGGCTATACAGGGGTCCTTGGAAAAGGGTTAAAGTATAGGGCAGTGCAGTCAAGCTCTGACCCTCCACCCAATGTTTCTGAACTAAAACAAGTTAAAATTACACGGCCATCTATTACATTCAACAAATTCTAGAAATTGAAGGCCACCAACATTTGGGGGGGGGCGCAGAGTTTGATATCCCTGGTCTAAGGAGTTGGTATGTTTAGTAGAGCTCTGGTTAAGATTTCACCCGACTTAGGGCCACATTACATTCCTAACGTTAATGCTCACTTGCGTTAACTGCATATTACGATCCAAACGCAAACGGGTTAGGCTGGGGTCAGACCAGCGCATTTTTAACGTACGTTCTGGCGCACTTAATCTCGGCCGCACTAGCAGCAAATGACGGGCAATGACAGCCAATATACGAAGTACGGTCGCACGAAAGTTTGGCCACGCAACGCAAGTGGAAAATGAACGCATTTTTTCGAGAACGCAGAACCGCTAGTACGGACGTACAGAGTGCGCTGCGCCCGCTAGCGGTGTGTGTGTGTGATTTGGAGACGTCAGACCCTGCTCGTGTCCGGCCAACATAACGTCCAGACGCAAAAAGTTTCCTGGTTTGGATTCGTAAAACATCACGCACGAAAATGCGCATCGTATGACCGTTTTCGCATATTCCGTGAAAAAATACATCAATGCGTTCGGACGCACTTTTTTACGTTCGCGTGTAAAAATGCTTTCGTTTGACCCTAGCCTTAAGTAACGCGTTTGGTACCTTGCGCTTTTCAGGGCGAGGTTACTATACTTTGTGCTCCCTGTGCTTAACATGGGGAGAGCAAAGTGTTAATCAGCGTTAGGATTACAATCTACTAGCGCTGATTAACGTCCGGCTGTGGTTAGCAAAAAGTTAACCACAGCCAGGACTTGGTGTTAACGGATTCCGCTTCCGCAGAATCTGTTAACACCAGCCTAAAAATAAAAAAACAGAAGCGTATACTCACCTCCTGTCCCGCGGCAAGGACCGCGGCTCTGTCCGCCTCCTCCGGCTGGCGGGAGCAGGGAAAGACTGGGGGGAAAAAGTCCCCCCAGTCTCTCCCTGCGTATCACTACGCTGATCGGCCGGATCTCGCGAGGCGAGATCCGGCTGGTCATCTGACCGGCAGGGGGAACTCAATGGAGTACTATAGGGTAACGCGCGACAACAATGCAGGCAGCATTTTTTTTGCGCCTGCATTGTAATCCAACGTTAAAACGTGGGCGCAAGGGGGAACTGTGTGCAGTTTTTCCTCCCTTGCGCCCGCGTTTTAACGCTAGAATTGCAATAAAGCCCTTAGAATCTAGCCCCAATGTTCCTTTGATTCTTTATCAGAAGAGACGTTTTGTGCAGAAAAGCTGACTAGAATCACTGGAAAAACTGGTTTTCAAAATGTTCTGCCTATATCTCATGCAGGTGAACGGAAAACAGTTTGTGCAGCTTGTTTTTTTTCATATGCACCTAGAGATATTCTTTGGAAAAGATAGTTATCGGCTATTTTGTTGAGCTGTTGCATAAAGGCTGAAAATGTTGCATAAAGGTATCAATGGAAATGTCAGATTTTGGCTACGAAGGTCTAAATTCCAAGGCATGTGATTGTTTAACCAACACTCTGGTAAAATTAGCAACTCCGGGTCACAAATACTTGGTGCTAACGCTAGCCCAAGTAGTTAGCGTTTGGATTGAAATATGCGTTAACAGGTTAAGTAACCCGTTTGCATTTGGTATCTTGCGCTTCTCTGCGCGAGGTTACTGTACTTTGCGCTCCCTATACTTAACATGGGGAGCGCAAAGTATTAAACAGCGTTAGGATTACAAAGTCTTAACGCTGATTAACGTCCGGCTGCGGTTAACAAAAAGTTAACCAGAGCCAGGACTTGGGGCTAACGGATTCCGCTTCTGCAGAATCCGTTAGCACCATCCAAAAAAAATAATAAAATTAATCATATACTCACCTCCTGTCCCGCGGCGAGGACCGTGGCTCTGTCCGCCTCCTCAGTCTGGCGGGAGCAGGAAAAGACTGGGGGAAAAAGTCCCCCAGTCTCCCCCTGCATATCACTACGCTGACCGGCCGGATCTCGCTGGTCATGTGACAGCCAGCGTCTGCTTCAATGGAGTCCCATGGACTCCATTGAGAGAATGCACGCGGCTGTGCTTAACGCTGCCACACACATCCCAGGGGTTTACGTGCGGTAACAACGCAGGCAGCATTTTTTGCGTCTGCATTGTAATCTAGCGGTAAAACGGGCACGCTAGGGGGAAAACTGCGAGCGCAGTGTTTCCTCCCTAGCGCCCCCGTTTTACCGCTAGGAATGTAATGTGGCCCCCATGTACATTTACGACTCTGGTATGTTTACATTACAACAGCTCTGGTTAAGTTTAATCTGTCTCAGAATCTAACTCAATATTTCAATGTGAGGTTGATGGAAATTTGATTGAAAAGCTTGTTTATTATGCATGTTGCAGGAATTGTTTTTAAAAGCTTGGCTTGGCTGCTTTGCCATTTATATGTGGGAGAAAGCCAAATAACAATTTATTCGAGCTATTCGGTTTATGTTTTTTCATAAAAACAGTGACAGTCGATGGACAAGTTGATTGTAGCTTTTCATTTGGGGTAATTCAATAAGTGTTGGTGTTTGTTGAAGTAGCAAACACTGGGGGAAAATCACATTTCATGTGACGAAAACAATGTCTGGCGTTTCACAAAAGAAAAATTAAACAGCCACAGGGGAAACTTCACTGTGCAGCTTGAAGCCAATATTTGACAGGGAACTAGGACTTGCGCGAGCACATCACACAGGTCCCATGAGAGTGAAAAAGCCACTGCAGCCAGGTTCAGATTGTGGTCAGCACAGGATGCTCGTACCAGATAAATAAGCATAAGTAGGACTCTCATGGATGGGTTTTCAACTCCCAAACACTTCAACATGTGGCCCCACAGGGCTGCCTCCATTACTGATGTGGGAAAGAGTTTACAGAATGGAGGACCACCTCACTGGGATGCCTTGTCTCTTCTGGTATTGCCATCCAGTCAGTGGCGTCACTAGGGTTGGTGTCACCCGGTGCGGTAACTCATGGTGTCACCCCCCGAGTTTTACGTTTTTTTTTTTTTTTTAACTACTCCTACTCATAAATCAGTACTCCCATATAATACTGAATGCTCGTAATACACGGCGCACATTACTGTGAGGTTTATTGCTGTGGAGCTCTCTCATATACGCACACACAAATTTTGGTGAACTGCCAGCAAGTACGGTGCCTGTTCGACGGCAGTGAAAGTCCCCATAGAAAAGTAATGGTAAATCTGTTCAGAGACATCGAATAGCAGAGAAATGCCCTGATGTCCGGTGGTTTCATTAGACAGGTTTATTCAGGCGAACACCATCGGTTCTATTCAGAGAGAGGTGAAAACCTTGAGAATTGCCAGGAGAATGAACAATTTAGACCAAATAGCCAATTAGGAAAGTGAGATAAATGGGAGAATTTTTCTGGTTTGACTATTTTGCCCTAGAATTTTCAATTCTACAGTCATTCAAGGTTTTCACCCTTCTCTGAATAATCCTGCATAGGTTTCAATGTTAAAAATATTCCCGTTTTTACCCAATATCTAATAAAACGTTTATTCCATTAATCTGTAATAAAAAGTCTCTTTTAGGGATGTGCGTTTCGTTTCGGACCGATTTGTTTTTTTTCACGAATCGGCCCGATTCGGTGATTCGACCGATTTTCAGAATCGGATCGGATCCAAAAATCTCCGAAACTAAAAAAAATTCGGAATCGGAAATCATTTTCGTTCAATTCGTAATTTCGATTCCACTTCGGTAATTTTCAAAAAATGCTTAAAAGATCCTAAAAAAAATCTAAAAATAAAGAGACTCTTTACTACAGAATATAATAATAAACGGTTTATTAGATATTGAATTAAAACGGGAATATTTTTAAAATTGAAGTCTACGGGGCAAAACATTTCCCACACCGAATACACGAAAATGTCCGAAATCACAAAAAAAAGTCGATACGGAAAACGAGCCGAAACGGAAATTGTCGAATTACGAATGAAACGAGACAAAACGAAAAAAAAATATTGGTGCACATCCCTAGTCTCTTTATTTGTTGATTTTTTTTGCTTAGTATCTATTAAGCATTTTTTAAAAAAAAATCTAATTTTTTTTTTTCTAATAGCGTTTTTTTTCTGTAACAGACCTTTTTATTATAATTCATAGGATCTTATATTTTAATTCCAGACATTTTTGTTCAGTAGTTTTTTTGAAAACAGCGGGGGACGGGTTCGCGGTGGCATTCGGTGGCTGATTCCCTGCACTTCAGGGACTCTGCGGTGAATTCACCTGGGAAATTTGATTCCCCGAAGTGCGGGGAACAACAGAACACTGAAATGTCTGCGTCATTTCGGTGCTCTGTGAACACCACCCCTTTAGTGGTGTTTTTTTTGCTGCCCCCTGAGCAATTTTTTTTAGGGTGTCATCCTAGGGGGTGGTGTCACCCGGTGCAGGCCACCCCCCCACCCCCCTAGCGACGCTAGTGCATCCAGTTGTCATCTTGTTCTCAGGGATCACCCATGCAGTTGCTACTCTGCAGCTTCAGCCTGCCATTGGAGTTTAAACAGATCCAATATGTCAGCTAGATCCTCTTTTGTTGCTGGCATGTTCAGGGTCGCCGTTATCTGCAGGTCTACCGGAGCCAATATTTTAATGGTCGAGGTCTGACTTGCACATAACTCACTGTTTCTTCGTTGTCCGAACACCACCAGTTTGCAGTCAGCATAGATGGGGGCCCACCATCTCCTTGTTCCTTTGAACACCCTTTTAGTCAACATATCACCAGGTAGGGTGTAAAACACTATACCACACTTTTCAGGAAGACCTTGGTGACATCCTGCTTTCATTAAAATTGGCTGCTATGCTCAGGTTGCACTGGGGGACGAACCCCCAAAATACAGGCCAAGCCATCCCAGGACATGCATCTCCAGGGACACAGGGGAGTATTTAAGAAAGCCGTGATACAGCAAGGAAAGCTAAAAAAAAGAAGTGTATTTTAATCAAGTGTAAGCTAGTATAGAATTATTCCAAGCATATTTTTGAGTGTTCAAACAACTATAAATAATCCCTGTCACAGGACTCTCTGCATCGATCCTCTTTTGCAATAACTTTCATTTGTTGTGTAGCGCTCAGCCCCGGAGGAGCCGCTGAACAAACCTCGGGATAGTCTCACCGCACTAGGAATGAGTGTACACCAGCACTGTTGTGGATTTTCTATTTTATATACTTTACTAAAGAATAAAGTTTCATATAATATACATGCACGTTGAAGGAATTTACAGGATGCATCACGCGGGAAAAACACGCGGTGGAAAAGAAACAGTTAATACCTCGATTCGCAAGTTTAAGTCCCATTCTAAAGAGCTCAAAAAGTGGTGTCTTAGGGTACCCGGGTACTATATTCAACTGGCCAGTGAACAAACAGAATTATCTTGACTAGTGAACATTGGGGCCTTGCGAATTGAAGCAATTAACCAAGTGCGCAGTTTCGTTTTGGAACCGTAGGCCTTGAGGCCTCTCACCCATCCGAACGAAATGTCCAGAACCAGTGCCTCGACCAAAGGATCTCTCTCCACTTTAAATTGGAATTTGGTGCCAAAGAATCTGCTCTCCGCTTGCCGAATCTCCGCAACAGGAACACCGATCCGCCGCCTGCACTCCCAATCGATCGTCGCGGCCTCCTCACTCGGGGTCCTACCGGAACTTGGTTTCTCTCCTAATTGCTCAGCGGAAGGTAGTAGGTGACAGCCCGATCTCCGTCCCTGATCTCCAGAACCGAATGTGTCAGCGTCCACACTCCGGCCTGGTTGCGATCCTTGACAGTGTCCTGCGTGCGTCCTACTCCTTCCGTCGCTCTCCTTGCTCTCCCCATGCCATGCACAAGGCTCCTGACGTCTTTCCTGGCACACACCCACTTCCTGTCCACCTCACAAAGATCTCTGGGAGATGAAGTTCATAAATCTCTTAGTCCAGCATAATCCTTTCTATATGTTATACACTGGATCCCCCTAGTGGCCATATTGTTCAATTTCAGAAGGACAAATTTAAACATATCGCTACACCCCACCCCAAACTCTTGGGTCCCTCCAAGGGTGTGTAACGGATACATAACATTACAATATTCACATTAACCAATACATTCAGGCTCAGCATCAAACATATAATGGGTCACAAATGCATACTCAATTTGACTCATGTCTCTAGCTACTTCAACCAGCATAGCAGACACTTCGGGCAGCCTTCATCTGTGTAGGGTTACAATATAGTTCAGGAACACCTGCAGCCATGACTCCCACAGCCTCTGCTCCAATTACTCCTTTGGTTCTTTTCAGTTCAACTAGGTCTCCCAATGGAACTCGTCGTGACCTTTCTCGAAAAGGCCTGTCATCATGGAGACAAGTACGGCGCTCAGTGCTCTTAGCGGACCCCAGATCAGACTCATACTTGGAGAACAAAGTTTCTGAGTTGAGTATCGGAGACTGAAATCACTTCTTCCGTTCAAACGAGATGCGGGCATCTTTAGGGTAGAACCGTTCAACTTGAACCTCTTTATTCACTCCCCCCCTAAATCGGTAGGGAAGAGAGACGTAACAGAAGCCACTTGTCCAATTGGCATCTGTGCTTTCAGAATTTCTGTAGAGTCAGACACGTTACATACACTGACGGATACTGTTCCTCGTGTCCGTTTCAAAGTTTGTGTGGAGATTATTTCAGGGACTTCTCCGGACTGTGTGAACTTCTCTGTCCCTCCCATTCTCCTCAGCCGACTCACTTCTGCAGGGGGCTCTCTGTTCTTTGACCATCCGTCGACAGACTGGCCGTAACATCAAGTGCGCCTTCTTGGGAGCAGGAGTCTCTTCCTTCACCAGTGGGGTTAGAAGACGTCTCACTAAGTCGGTGTTCGTCCCCACTATCATAGAACTTCGATTAGCTCCCGAGGACAAACAATGGCCAATGTGTCACATACTCTCGGTTGTCCAACGGTTACTGAACTGAATTCCAGCTTCACCTGTAGATATCCATCATAGGGAAACCTCTCAATCCCCATACCCCAGATTTCGAGATCCTTCAACTTCATGGGTATATGCCAGGGACGTGCAGTCAGGGGTGGCAGGGGAGGCAGAGCCTGCCCTGCCATTCCAGTAAATTAATGTGCTCATTGTGTTGTAATGACATGTGATGTGTGTTGTGTGTGTGGATTTTTAAACTGTAAATAAATGTCATTTATTGAAAAAGTTCTCATACTCACCTGCTCTTTGCTCCCTCGCTGTGTTGGCTTCTTCTCTCTGTCTGCTTTTTTTTCTCCTGCGCTTTCACAGTTTGCCGACTGCTGTGTGTGTGTAATACACTACACAGACAGCAGGGGCAGCACTGAGCCAGCCAAGGCTACACAATTTACGCAGCTCAAGGCTACGCTAATTGCGGAGCTCAAGCTGATGGCAGGCACGCTCGTCATTGCCTCCAGGCAATGACAGCAAATGAAACTTGAGCCAATGAAAAAGCTCCATTGTCTCAAGCTATTTTTTTTAAAAAAAAAAAAAAGCCCACCATGGGAGGCAGTGCTCCCCATGGTTTGATTGACGCAGGACAGTCATGTGACTGTTCTGGTCAATCGTGGGGGGGGCGGGCAGACAGCATGACTTCAGGGCCGGACTGGCCTACCGGAATCCCGGTAGGCTGATTAACTTTTGGGCCGATGAGGGGGCCGTTGTATAATAGAGAAAAAAAAGTTTAAACGTATATTTTTATCAGCCTGTCAGAGCTGCGGGGCAGGGGGGCGTAGCGTCAGCATCACTGACAAGCTGAGGGAGGGGTTGTATGGCTGGGTGTCTGAGCAGCCGCAGATACAACCAGGCAGCCTGCTCGAGTGCTTGCTCGCACGTTGCAGGCTGCCTGAAAGCTGTCCTGGCCGGGGTATCATCTGGTGGGGAGGAGTAGGGATGAGCTGTTTGGGTTCAGACAGTTCGGGGTTCGACCCGAACTTAGCCTGTTCTAGCGGATCGCGAACACCGAACATTTCCGGGTGTTCGCCGCATGTTCGACCACAATGGACCACAATGCATTTTCCCACTGGCCTGAAGCTCGTAATTGGCTACAGCCTTGCACCTGACCACAGGTCTGGTGCAAGACTGGTTGAACACTATGCCAATCACCGCTCAGAGTCATGATTGGGCAAATCATGGGCTCACAGAGCTAAGTCCCACAGCACACTATAATATAAGGTTTCCACGCAGCGCTTCTGCACGCATTTCAGAGGAGATTTCACAGGAGATAGTTGTGTGTGTTGTTACTGCCGGTCTGCCACGCTACTGGGGGGGTCTGGGGGGGTCTCATTTCGACCAAATATCAGGGAATTTAGGAGATGTGTGTCTTGTCACTGTGCCAGCAAGTTTTTTTGGGGTTTACAACTTTATTTAAAACATTTGTGAATTGAGGTGATTTTCTGGGTCTTGTCACTGTGCCAGCAAGTCTTTTTGGGTCTCATTTATACCAAATATCAGGGAATTTAGGTGATGTGTGTCTTGTCACTGTGCCAGCAAGTATTTTTGGGGTTTACAACTTTATTTAAAACATTTGTGGTGAATTGAGGTGATCTTCTGTGTCTCGTCACACAGCCAGCAAGTTTTTATGGGGCTCACTAATTTCTTTAAAACACTTGTGAATTAAGGTGATCTGTGTCTCGTCATACAAACAGTACCAAGCTGTATTTTGGGGCTCACCAATTTCTTCAAAACACTTGTGAATTAAGGTGATCTTCGGTGTCTCGTCACACAGCCAGCAAGTTTTTTTGGGGCTCACTAATTTCTTTAAAACACTTGTGAATTAAGGTGATCTGTGTCTCGTCATACAAACAGTACCACGCTGTATTTTGGGGCTCACTAATTTCTTCAAAACACTTGTGAATTAAGGTGATCTTCGGTGTCTCGTCACACAGCCAGCAAGTTTTTTTGGGGCTCACTAATTTCTTTAAAACACTTGTGAATTAAGGTGATCTGTGTCTCGTCACACAAACAGTACCACGCTGTATTTTGGGGCTCACTAATTTCTTTAAAACATTTGTGAATTGAGGTGATCTGTCTCTTGTCACTGGCTGCCAGCTATCAGTGCGTCTCACTGAGTTATACCAGAGTTCTTTGATTCAACTCTGGTATAAAGATTTAGAGTTCTGTATATATTAATCTATATATCACTCACCATGTCTGAAAGAACAAAAAGGACAGGCAGACCCTCCCAGACACAGATAAGAGGGCAAGCAGCCCCTGTGTCGGGAGGCTGTGCCTCTGGTCGTGGTGGACGTGGTGCATCCTCTGCAGGGGCACGCTTGTCCTTTATAACTGGTGCTGGCGTCTTCTTAACCTGCAGCAACATAGAGAGGAATTGGTGGATTGGCTAGCCAGGCCATCCTCATCCTCCGAGTCCTCTGCCAGCCAGGCTTCTAGTGCCTTACAGTCCACCTCAGCTGCCAAAGCATCTAATGCAGCCTCCATGTCCACAGCTACTCCTGCCGTAGCCTCGCTATCACACACGGAGGAGTCAGCTGAATTGTTTGACTACAATGAGAGTGACATGCTGCTTGAGGATGCGCAGCAAGTACAGTGTTCTGATTCAATCTCTGAGGTTGAGCAAGGGAGTATAATCAACCTAGAGGAAGGGGGTGCTAGTGATGACACACAAATAACTGGCACTCATGTTGCCCCAGCAGCTGCAGCATACTGCCAAGTTGGCTCCAGTGACGAGGAGATAGGGGCTGAAGATGACATTGATGATGATGAGGTCACTGACTCCACCTGGGTGCCAGATCGAACTGAGGAATCAAGTGAGGAGGAGGGAAGGAGGAGGAGGAGGCGGCACAGCAAACACGAGGCACAACATACTCTGTGACCAACCGTAGCACTAGCCAGTCCAAGGCATCAGATGTCAGAGCTGCTCCAGTGCAGAGCGCTGTTGTCTCAAAGAACACATGCAGGAACTCTGCTGTCTGGGAGTTCTTTAAGAAATGTGCAGCAGACCCCACCGTTGCTATTTGTAATCTATGTCAGATGAGGCTGAAGCGTGGGATAAACACCGGAAACTTGGGTACCACGTGCTTAAGGCGACATATGAACAAGTGCCACACATCCCGTTGGCGCAAAACTTTGCGTAGGTCCTCCTCCTCCTCATCTGTCTCTACCCACACTGTATGTCCTGCCATGTCATTGCCTACAACCTCCACCGACAGGGATGATGCTACAGTAATGGATGTACCAGCAGGTCCTTCCTCACAATGTGACATCCTCCCAGTAGCTGAAGTTTTACGCAGTCAGATTACGTTGCCGCAGCTGCTGCAGCGAAAGAAAAAATATAGTCCCAACCATCCCCAAGCACAGCGTTTAAATGCCAGTTTAGAAAAATTACTGGCATTGCAGCTGCTGCCTTTCCAGCTGGTGGACTCTGCTCCCTTCCGTGAATTTGCTGAATGTGCTGTACCACAGTGGCAGGTTCCAAAACGTCATTACTTTTCACGCAAGGCCATTCCAGCACTATACCAGCACGTGGAAGACAATGTTATCCAGTCATTGGGAAAGACAGTCAGCAGCAAGGTGCATGTGACTTTAGACACGTGGTCCAGCAAGCATGGACATGGTCGTTACATTTCCTTCACGGCACACTGGGTAACTCTGATTGCAGCTGGGAGGGATCCAAGACGGGGCTCTGTGCTGGAGCTTGTTCATCCACCGTGCCTCCAGAAAGCTGCTTGTATGAGGTCTGTCTGCTCCACCACCACCACCTCTCCCTCTTCCTCCTCCTCCTCCTCCTCCTTCTCTGTCTCTGCCGAAGTGGCAGTTAAACCAATGCCTGACAGGGTCTACGCAATGGCTCAAGCAAAAAGATGCCATACTGTGCTTGAGCTGGTTTGTTTAGGGGACAGGAGCCACACCGGGCCAGAAATTCTGTCAGCTCTGCAGGGGCAGGTGCAGAGATGGTTAACACCACGCCAGCTTGAGCTGGGAATTATCGTCTGCGATAATGGAAGCAACCTTCTCTCCGCCCTACGCAAGGGTAAATTGACACATGTACCATGCCTCAGGCTTAAGGGTCATAATAGGTCAGCAGAGCTTGAGGCAATGTAGTGGCAGGCTGTGTCCTCTTAATGTTGTTACAGGGGCTAAGCACACAACTAGTTGGGGAGCTTCCAGCAGAGGGAGAGGGGTGTGGGACTGGTTGAAGGGCAGGAAATGCCCTACTGCTCTGTCGGGTGTCCAGGAACTGGTCTGCAAACCTGGCAGTCTCTTCTTCTGTGACAGGGTTTCGATCTCTCACCCAGTCCCTTACTCCTTGAGTCATATGCTGGAATAATTGCTCCAGAGCTACAAGCTGAAGTCCCTCTTCCATTGTACACACTTGATATCCCTGCCACCAGTTTGCTCGGTATAGCCTGTAAACGTATTCTCCACATAAATCCTGCTCCGTCTTTTGCAGCTCCCAAAACTTTTGTCGATAGGCTTCAGGAGTAATAGCGTACTGGACTCATAGTCTTTCTTTCACGCTGGCATAGTCTTTGCTAAAGTGATAAGGTAGAAACATAGGTTCTTATCTGCCGACATTTTCTTTCGGCCCATCTAGTCTGCCCAATTACATGGATACTTTACCTGGATTTATCTTTTGTTTAGGATAGCCTTATGCCTATCCCATGCTTGCTTAAATTCAATTACTGTTTTGGCCTCTACCACTTCAACTGGAAGACTGTTCCATGTATCCACCACCCTCTCAGTAAAATAATGCTTCCTGATGTTACTTTTAAACCTTTGCCCCTCTAATCTAAGACTATGTATGGCCCGGTAGGCCTCAGCTACCTGACCAGTGAGTTTACCAGCAACAAGAGCGTGACCCAATCCTCAGGATCAATTCTATGTAGTGTACACTGCCACTCAAAATTCTGAAGGTACCCGCCAATGTCTTCCTACTCTGCTCCTTAATCTCAAAATGCATTAAAAGGCAGTTTCTTCTTTCCATTCCCAGCTTCACTCTACGGTGATCCAGCTCCCCTTTGCACAACCTGGAGCTCCGCTAGTCGACAGCCGATTAACCCTTTCCTTTTATCTTTCCTGGAAGGCCCTTTCCTTTTCTCCTTCCTTTTCCTGGAAAGCTCTTTCCTTGTCTCTTTCCTTGGAGTCCCTTTACTCTTCCAGTCAGGGTCGGCGCTAACGTAAGGCGGCACAGGCGGCCGCCTTACTGTCTGGCGTCCTGCCAGTGTGAGGGGCGCCGGCCCAGGGTGTAATCGGTCATCCGATTCGGATGACCGACCCCCGAGATTTGGCCTGGGGGTTGAGGGGACCCAGATGCCGGGCAGCGCGAGAGCGCCTGCCCGGTCTTGAACAGTCCGTCCTGTGAAGTGGATGCGGCTGTGTGCGTGCGCAGCCGGTCACGTGGTCCGGCTAATCAGGTGGTACTGAGTCTCAGTACCACCTGACTGGCCGGACCGCGTGACCGGCTGCGCACGCGCACACAGCCGCATCCACTTCACAGGACGGACTGTTCAAGATCGGGCAGGCGCTCCCGTGCTGCCCGGCATCTGGGTCCCTCAACCCCCTGCCGGAGCTGGGGCAACAATCCAGGTGAGAGCTGGGGGCAAATCCATGACCTGGGGGCAAATCCATGTGCTGGGCAAATCCATGACCTGGGGGCAAATCCATGAGCTGGGGCAAATCCATGACCTGGGGGCAAATCCATGAGCTGGGCAAATCCATGACCTGGGGGCAAATCCATGAGCTGGGCAAATCCATGACCTGGGGGCAAATCCATGAGCTGGGCAAATCCATGACCTGGGGGCAAATCCATGACCTGGGGGCAAATCCATGACCTGGGGGCAAATCCATGAGCTGGGCAAATCCATGACCTGGGGGCAAATCCATGAGCTGGGCAAATCCATGACCTGGGGGCAAATCCATGACCTGGGGGCAAATCCATGAGCTGGGCAAATCCATGACCTGGGGGCAAATCCATGAGCTGGGCAAATCCATGTGCTGGGCAAATCCATGACCTGGGGACAAATCCATGACCTGGGGGCAAATCCATGTGCTGGGCAAATCCATGACCTGGGGGCAAATCCATGAGCTGGGCAAATCCATGACCTGGGGGCAAATCCATGAGCTGGGCAAATCCTTGAGCTGGGGGCAAATTCATGTGTGAGCTGGGGGCTCTCTGCTCCTCTAGATTGTAAAATCCGGGGTGCCCTCTGCTCCTCTAGATTGTAAGCTCCTGGGTGTCCTCTGCTCCTCTAGATTGTAAGCTCCTGGGTGCCCTCTGCTCCTCTAGATTGTAAGCTCCTGTGAGCCGGGCCCTCTGCTCCTCTAGATTGTAAGCTCCTGTGAGCCGGACCCTCTGTAAATTCTCGTGAGTCGGGCTCTCTGCTAAAACACCTTATTTTCTGTAAGTGCCCCTCCCGAGACTAGTCTCTGGATCCGCCCCTGCCTGGGATTGGAAGGGGGCAATGAGAGGGAGGGGACAACAAGCACCACGTGGTTCCCTGCCTGGCCTTGCTTCCCGAATCCAATCACAGGCGAGCGGGAAAGGTGCGTGTGCACGTGTGCATCACATGCCTGGCCAGCGCCAGCGGCCGCTCGCACCGGTCGCCTCGAGACGTGACGTCACGTGTCACACGAGGGGGACGCAGAGAGCGATGGTGGCGGTGCCTAGCTTAAGCTAAGCCTAAAAAATTGTTGCTACTAAAAAACCTACTACCTGGTCTGGTCCCTGATTGTCCCTGGTGGTCTGGTCTCTCGTCTCACTCCCTCCCTGACTGCCTGAGAGTGTTGACTGAGTAGAACTAGAATGCCAGCGGGCGACGGGGGGGCCTGCAGTGCCAAGGTGAGGCAGCAGAAGTCAGCAGGCAGCAGTGAGCAGTGCTGTGCACACTGTCACAGTCAATCAGACACAGTCAGCTGAGCAGAGAGGTAAGAGACTCGCTGGGGGAAAATTTATACCATAAATAATACCCATATGAGCAGCTGGGGGCCGCAAATATACCCATACATGAGCTGGGGGCCACAAATATATACCCATACATGAGCAGGGGGCCGCAAATATACCCATATGAGCAGCTGGGGGCCGCAAATATACCCATACATGAGCTGGGGGCCGCAAATATATACCCATACATGAGCAGGGGGCCGCAAATATACCCATATGAGCAGCTGGGGGCCGCAAATATATACCCATACATGAGCTGGAGGCCGCAAATATATACCCATACATGAGCAGGGGGCCGCAAATATACCCATATGAGCAGCTGGGGGCCGCAAATATATACCCATACATGAGCTGGGGGCCGCAAATATACCCAAATATGTTGTTCCTACAGTCTGACAAATGTAACTACTGCCTTTCCAGAAGAAAGACAGTGTTTATATAAGTACATAAAGACAGCACTGGTGGCTGTCCCCCCAATCAGTGACTCACAACGCTGCTAAAGGTTGTCCTTGCAAGACCAACTTTAAGCATCCTTTAATCTCTGCGTGACGACACCGAACACTCACGATAGAGATTATTATGCATCTCTATCCTGATTGGCTTGACATGACGGGGGGGGGGGCACCAAAACAGACCTTCGCCTGACTAGGCAAAAAAGCTTGCACCGGCCCTGCTTCCAGTGTTTTGGTGACCGCAGCTGTCACCTGTCTTGCTGTTTCCAGGCTTGGATTTGGCCCATAGAAGGACAAACGTTGATGAACCTCTCTTGAGGTTGCTCTCTCCATAAGCTTCCATGCTGTTGCTTTCTCTGTCGCCTTCCATCAGATCCGTTATGAGCACTTTGCTTTGCTTTTATTCATGTCAACCTGTCCTCTTGCTTCCAGCAGATCCTTCAGAGTTGCTCTCTTTAGTCAGCTGTATGTCTGCTCCATGCACTGCAACCTTGCAGGTCAGTTTTAGTCACCCAAATGAGACTGGGACCAGTTAGTAGTTTGAACCCACTGAAGAGACAAGGGAAATCCCACGGCTTGCCACCAGATTGTAACAGCAACTGGGGTTTACTGGTCTCTGGCTTGTGGACTAGAACCGACCTGTTACAGCATCCGTCCCTTCTCTTCAGACAAGCTGATCCACAGCAACTTTCCTTCTCACAACCCTTCGCCAGAACTTGAGGAAGTACTGTATATTTCTATGGATCTCTCCCCAAACATCAGACACACAGCTAAAAGCAGGGGAATAAATATCTGCTTTAATGGGAATCAGAGCAGTTATAAGGAAAACAGAGTGGGGAAGGTAACATGACACAATCAACACAATACATTGGGCCCTATTACATTCTTCGTGCTAACGTTAGCGCTCACCTGTGTGAGCGTTAACATTAGCCCTGGTGGCCCAAGCCCGGGTGCACCATATTACAATCCAAACGCTAACACCCACTCCGGCCCGGGTCTGGGACAGCGATACACAACAGCAGGGATGTCTTTGACCGAGCAGCCAGATCCTGGGGCGCACCACGCAGCCAGATCCTGGGGTGCACTGAGTAGCCAGATCCTGGGGAGCACTGAGCAGCCAGATCCTGAACAGCCAGATCCTAGGTGGACCAAGCAGCCAGATCCTAGGTGCACCGAGCAGCCAGATCCTGGGGAGTACTGAGCAGGCAGATCCTGGGGTGCATAGAGAAGCCAGATCCTGGGGAGCACCGAGCAGCCAGATCCTGGAGAGCACCGAGCAGCCAGATCCTGGGGAGCACTGAGCAGCCACATCCTGGGGAGCACTGAGCAGCCACATCCTGAGCAGCCAGGTCCTAAGTGCACCGAGCAGCCAGATCCTGGGGAGCACTGATCAGCCAGATCCTAGAGAGCACCGAGCAGCCAGATCCTGGGTGCACAGAGTAGCCAGATCCTGGCAAGAACCATGCAGCCAGATCCTGGGGATCACTTAGCAGCCAGATCCTGGGGAGCACCGAGCAAGCAGATGTTGGGTGCACCGAGCAGCCAGATCCTGGAGAGCACTTTGCAGGCAGATCCTGGGGTGCATAAAGAAGCCAGATCGTGGGGAGCACCGAGCAGCCAGATCCTGGGGAGCACTGATCAGCCAGATCCAAGAGAGCACCGAGCAGCCAGATCCTGGGTGCACCGAGTAGCCAGATCCTGGCAAGAACCATGCAGCCAGATCCTGGGGAGCACCGAGCAAGCAGATGTTGGGTGCACCGAGCAGCCAGATCCTGGAGAGCACTTTGCAGGCAGATCCTGGGGTGCATAGAGAAGCCAGATCGTGGGGAGCACCGAGCAGCCAGATCCTGGGGAGCACTGATCAGCCAGATCCTAGAGAGCACCGAGCAGCCAGATCCTGGGTGCGCCGAGTAGCCAGATCCTGGCAAGAACCGTGCAGCCAGATCCTGGCAAGAACCGTGCAGCCAGATCCTGGGGATCACTTAGCAGCCAGATCCTGGGGAGCACCGAGCAGCCAGATGTTGGGTGCCCCGAGCAGCCAGATCCTGGAGAGCACTTTGCAGGCAGATTCTGGGTGCACAGAGGAGCCAGATCCTGGGTGCACAGAGCAGCGACATCATTGGGAGCATGGAGCAGCCTGGTCTTGGAAAGCACCGACCAACCAGATCCCGGTTGCACCGATCAGCCAGATCCTGGAGAGCACCGAGCAGCCAGATCCTGGAGAGCACCGAGCAGCCAGATCCTAGGAAGCGCTGAGCAGCCAGATCCTGGGAGTGCTGAGCAGCCAGATCCTGGGAGCACCGAGCAGCCAGATCCTGGGAGCACCGAGCAGCCAGATCCTGAGGAGCACCGAGCAGCTAGATCCTGGGGAGCACCGAGCAGGCAGATCCTGGTGAACACTGAGCAGCCAAATCCTGGGGAGCACCGAGCAGCCAGATCCTGAGCAGCAAGGAGGATTCTGGGGAGCAGCGAGCAGCCAGATCCTGAGCAGCCAGATCCTAGGTGCACCGAGCAGACAGATTCTGGGTGCACCGAGCAGCCAGATCCTGGGGAGCACTGAGCAGCCAGATCCTGGGGAGCACTGAGAAGCCAGATCCTGAGCAGCCAGATCCTGGGTGTGCAGAGCAGCCAGATCCTGGGGAGCACCGAGCAGCCAGATCCTGGGTCGACAGAGCAGCCACATCATTGGGAGCATTGAGCAGCCAGATTCTGTCTACAACAATAGACTGCCCTCCTGGAATGCTTAACACCTAGGGTTCCCACCCATCCGGTTTTGGAGTCATGTGTCCGGGTTTCACACCCTCTGCCACCCGGACACATGACTCCGAGCCGGTACCGGCACATCTCCGCCCCATATTTACATTTCTGCGTGCCCCTGTCGCCGTGGTCCTCGCTTCCGGCTGTTTCTTTTCACTGGAGACGAGGCAGGTCCGCACCGCCGTCAGTCACGCGCAAGCGCAACGGCTCACGTGACGTTCACGTGCTTGCTCGTGCCCTGGCGTGCGTGCGCCGATCCCGGGCCGGGGCTCCTGAGACTCCAGAGAGAGATGAGAACGAGACGTGTCTGCGTGCCGTGCCTCTGCCTCTCCATCAGTGGAGTGGTGCTGTGAACTGAAGAAGACACCATCCAGATCTGCACTGACATCTCCACTCCCACCGACTCCGTGACAAGCAACTCTGTGAGTGTGAGTGAGCGCAGCATCAGCCAATACCAGTGTGCCATGCATAATTCCAGTCCGCCAGCCATAATACCAGTGTGCCATGCATAATACCAGTCTGCCAGTCATAATACCAGTGTGCCATGCATAATTCCAGTCTGCCAGCCATAATACCAGTGTGCCATGCATAATACCAGTCTGCCAGTCATAACGCCAATCTGCCATGCATTTATTTATTTTATTTATTTATAAAGGATTTTACAAGGAAGGATACATTGAGATTTCTCTCGTTTTCAAGTATGTCCTGGGTTCAAGAGCATTGAAATTTTACAGTTGTTACAGAAATACAAAGAAATTAGAAGAAATGCAAGATATTAAAAACAAAACACAAATATACAGATTAACACGGAAAATAAATATGTAAGTAATATAGTTACTATGTTACATGTTTACAAGTGCATTCTGTACCGAGGTATGCTGGTAAGGAGCTCTTGAGTGACTTAAGACTGGTGGAAGATTTGATGGTGTCTGGAAGGTTATTCCATAAATGCGGTGCTCTGTAGGAAAATGAGGAACGAGCCACTTTCTTTTTGTATTTTGGTATTGCAAGTAAGGTGCAGGTCCTGGATCGGGGTTATAGGATGAGGGAACTGCTAGGGGAAGCAGACTATTCAGGTAGGGTGGCAGCTTCCCAGAGAAGCTCTTAAACACCAGGTTGGAAAGGTGAAGGGTACGTCTAGATTCCAGCGACGGCCAGTTTAGTTCTTTTAACATGTCACAATGCTGGGTCATGTAGTTACATTGTAGCACAAAGCGGCAGAATGAGTTATACAATGTAGTAAGTTTCTGAAGGTGTGTTTGTGGGGCCGCTGCATACACTACATCTCCGTATTCAATAGTCGGCATAAGCATTTGTTGTACAATCTGCTTTCTTAACGCGGGGCTCAGGCAGGATTTGTTTCTGTACAGGGCACCTAGTTTGGGGTAAAGTTTGGATGAGAGTTTTTCTATGTGAGGGCCAAAGGATAGATTTGGGTCTAACCACATACCTAGATATTTGAGAGAAGTGACTGTGGTCAGCGTGCCATTTGATTTTGTCCTGACATGTAGATGGGGATTTTGCAGTTTATGTAGTTTAGGTTTTGTTCCAAAGAGCATTGTTACAGTTTTGTCAGTATTTAGAAAAAGTTTGTTATCTGTGATCCACTTTTCTACCTCTGTGAATTGTTCTTGCAGCACGGCCTCCAGCTGTGGGAGATCTGGTTTGCTGGTATAGATTACGGTGTCATCTGCATACATGTGTACAGTTGAGGCTTTGCAGACGTTGGGCAGATCATTTATGAATAATGTGAATAGTAGGGGGCCGAGTATTGAGCCTTGGGGTACTCCGCACGTGACTGGGAGGGGGAGGGGGGAGCTGCCAGAGATGGACACATGTTGCGATCGGTTGGATACATATGATTCAAACCAGGTTAGCGTGTGATCACCAATACCAGAGTTTTTAAGTTTTTGTAATAAGATGCCATGGTCTACTGTGTCAAAGGCCTTGGCAAAATCAAGAAAGATGGCTCCAGTTAGGTCTCCTTGTTCCATGCCAGCTTGGGTATCATTGCAAACTTTTAAAAGGGCGGTTGTAGTTGAGTGATTTGGACGAAAGCCGGATTGATCTGGGGTTAAATAGTTTGAAGGTTGATAATAATCATGTAATTGTGTGTACACACATTTTTCCAAAATTTTTGACATAACGGGGAGCAATGAGATTGGACGGTAGTTGGATACCAAAGTACTGTCACCACTTTTATGGATAGGTACCACTCTCGCAGTCTTCCATAGTTTGGGTATGTATCCAGTTGCCAGTGATTCATTGATGAGTGTTGCGACAGGTTTTCCAATTGCTGGGGCACTGATTTTCAGCAGCATTGCTGGGATTTGATCAGGTCCAGATTGGTATTTCATTTTTTGATTACGGAGCAGTTTAGTAACTACACTGACAGGCACTGGTCTAAAGTTGAATTTATCTACGATATGGGGTCCCTGCATGGTTGGAGGGTCCTGACCTGTGTGTGGTCTTTCTGTAGGTGTGTCATTTGCTAGCTTAGTAATTAGGGTGGTGGCGCATCCAACAAAATAATTATTAAAGGCATTTGCAACATCTAGGGGGTGTTGCAGGGTTTGGTTGTTTACTTCGATAGCAGCCGGGCTGGGAGTGGACTGGGGGTGCTTGTATGTTACTTATGATTCTCTAAAAATTCCTAGGGTTTGATAAGTTATTGTTTAGATTTTCATTGAAGCTAGCAAGTATTGGGCTTTAGCCATTTTTGTTTGTTTTGTACACGCATTCCGGCATTGTCGGTAATCAGTGATCATTCATGGAACCAGTACTCTTGAAATTTGACCACAGTGAAATCTCTAATCTGGTACATTTGTGTAAAATCAGCTGTAACCCACGGGAGATGTGCCCCTTTTACTCGCACTTTACGCAGCGGGGCATGGGCATTCCAGACTTGCAGGAGCTCGGACTGAAAGAATTCAATTGCACAGTCCAATTCTGGGATAAAGGTTTAGTCTGTACCATGGGAGCTGTTTGAGATAATTTAAGAAGGATTCAAGAATAAATTTCTTGAAAGACCTGGTGATTATTACCTTTTGGGGGAGATTTTGTGGCTTTTATTTTGTGCACACAATACACTAGACAGTGGTCCACCAGCCATAATACCAGTGTGCCATGCATAATACCAGTCTGCCATGCATAATACCAGTGTGCCATGCATAATTCCAGTGTGCCATGCATAATTCCAGTGTGCCATCCATAATACCAGTGTGCCATCCATAATACCAGTGTGCCATGCATAATTCCAGTCTGCCAGCCATACCAGTGTGCTATGCATAATTCCAGTTCGCCAGCCATAATACAAGTGTGCCATGCATAATTCCAGTCTGCCAGCCATAATACCAATGTGATAGCCACACGTCTACCATGCATACCAGTCTGCCAACCCTAATACCAGTCTGCTAGCCATAGTACCAGTCTGCCATGCATAAAACCAGTGTGTCATGCATAATACCAGTGTGCCATACTACCAGGCTGACATGCCATGCGTACCACGTGCCATAATATATACGCATAAATAATGTAAATATACGCATAATGTATACGCTACAAAAAAAATGGTCGCCCAAACACTAGAGTGTTCGGGTTTGGCTTGAAGAAAAGGTGGCAACCCTATTAACACCTATATATATATATACACTGTAACATGACTGTAACAAGACCAAGACCTAATGCTTGAAGCTGCTGCAGTACCCAAAAAACCTATATATATATTTTACCATAATAGTTATAAACAAGCTCTTTATTCAGACGGATCCAGAGCTGGGATCTCTTCAACTATTCTGTCCTCAGGCAAAGTCCAGGAGTGACAGCCTGTAATATATGGAATGCTATAACAAAAATAAACCGCGTTTGAACCTACACATCCTGCTCCTCAGCTTATTTCAGGCGCTGAATGGTTAATAGGTGTGTGGGCGTGTTTGTGCTGACGTCCTGAGGTAGGCGGGCAGGTGATGTCTCGCTGGGCGGGTCACTAGAGTTCAGTCTGGTCCCGGAGTGCGGACCGGAGCGGGCGGGTGGAGGATGCTGCCCGGCCGGAGGAACGTGTATGTGCTGCTGGACGTGCTATGCGTGTGTGTGGGTGAGTGCCCTGCATGCCCCTCACCCCGGGGACTTGTCCTGCTCGAGCATTTTGTAACTGTAGTTTGTGTTACAAAATAGCACCACTCACTCTCAGCCCTACCCTCTGTGTTATGGCTCCTCTGCATTCCTGGAGGAGGAGGGGGGTGGGGGTACAGACTCAGGGCTGTGTGTTCTCTTGTAGTGTAAACCTCCCCATTCCTTTGATTCACTCTTTGATCCCCCCTCCCCCAATTTACATCCAAACTGTCCCTTCTCTAGTGTTTTCACCTACTGTCCTGCTATCTCTGCATGCCTTTCCTGCACTTTACCATGTCACCACGTGTGGCGCCCCCTAGTGGAGAACATTCTGTCTCTGCTGCCCCATAACCTTGTGGTACCTGGAAACCCACTCCTTATGCCATGCATGATGCCCCCTCCTTTCCCTGTCCTCCTGCTGTGCCATCTCTGTCCCTTTTACTGCTGAGTTTGCTCTGCCTTGGCTCACCTCTCTTTCCCTGTACCCCTCCTGCACCCCTTGCTCTCAGCCTTTTGATTTCCACCCTTCCTAGGATCATCATTGGCCATGCACGACCCATCTTCTTTTGTCACCAAGGTGTCTAGGTCTGCTGCCCCAGTGCCCCGCGTGTGCCTATCAGTACGGTGTGGCGGCATGCTCTGCGTTACCTGTGTCACTTTCAGGCTTATTCACTAAACCAGGAAATGCCTGAAGCTGATCAGGGAAGGGCAGCTAAATGTTAGGCCAAAACCCTCATATCACATGTTTACTGTCTCTGCTCTCTTTCCACCTTGTTCTCTGTACCTGGAATGAAGAGTTTTAAGATTCATGAGAAAAAAAGATTTTTAAAATACTCAGATGGACTTTCCACCTCACCTGTGTGGGTTTTTTCATACAGTTTTGGGCTGAGATTTTTTGTCCCCTGCGCTATGTAGTTTGTGTGTTTACCTGTGATTGCTGTCCTTTCCAGATTAAAGTATAATCGCGTGAGTGCTTTTTACGGATCTGGCTGTAATTGTGAGATATTATGGTCTTTGATGCCTGAAGGAAATCGGTCGTCTCTGTGCTTTTCAACCAAAGCATTCTGGACTACAGCGCTGATCTTATTTGTACAAACTGGGGTTCTGGCAGGTTAGGTCCTGAAAGACTAGTCTCAGTAAAACAAATTTTTTGGTTTCCATGACAATTGAGCCTATGTACATAACACTGGGAGAGTGCAGTCACATGTAGACAAAAAGGTTCAGTAGGAATGCTGAACAACCAACCCACCAGTTGCCCGGTCCAGTTATCTGCCCTTAGACCAGGGGTCCGCAACCTTGGCTCCCTGATGCTTTGGGAACTACATTTCCCATGTGGCTCAGTCAGCCTAATGGGTAACTGAGCATCGTGGGAGATGTAGTTCCCAAAACATCAGGAGCCAAGTTTGCTGACCCCTGCCCTAGACCATATTTGTGTGTTCATGTCAGACTGGCTGTCTGTTGGTATACAATTTGTTCCTTAATGAACCCATAATTCCTTCCATTAAATTTAAGTTTGCTGGTTAAAGTCCTACTCAGGAGTGTGTGGCCAATCCATGTGATTGTTAATCCAACATAGAAAATGTCGGCAGATAAGAACCTTTCGGCCCATCTAGTCTGCCCAATTACATGGATACTTTACCTGGATTTATCTTTTCTTTAGGATAGCCTTATGCCTATCCCATGCCTGCTTAAATTCAATTACTGTTTTGGCCTCTACCACTTCTACTGGAAGGCTGTTCCATGTATCCACCACCCTCTCAGTAAAATAATGCTTTCTGATGTTACTTTTAAACCTTTGCCCCTCTAATCTAAGACTATGTCCTCTTGTTTTGCTACTTTGTTTCCTTTTTAAATCCAACTGGATGTACAACTTGCCATGCCAAAGAATGCCATGCATAGTTGGGTTAAGGTGGTATAATATGGGACAGAGGAGGGTTTATAGGTGCCTGATCTGCTAGGTAGTCATGATCACGATGATAAATATAATTAGATTCAAAGTTCAATTAGATTTAAGTTCAAAATCCTTATCCTTACCTACAAAACCCTCACTAACTCAGCGCCCCACTACCTGTCCTCACTAATCACCAAATACACCCCAGCCCGCTCCCTAAGGTCAAACAGTGACCTGCGCCTAGCTTCTCCCCGCATCACCTCTTCCCATGATAGACTGCAGGATTTCTCACGCGCAGCCTCCACTCTCTGGAACGCTCTCCCTCGTACTGTCAGACTTTCCCCTAACTTCTCTTCCTTCAAACGCTCCCTTAAAACGTTCCTATTTAGGGAAGCCTACCACCCAACTCACTGACACAACCATCAATCACTCTCACCTTACAGTCCTCTCCTCCTGTTTCCAACCCCAACCCTCCCAGATTGTGAGTTCCTACGGGAATAGGGCCCTCATCTCCTCCTGTACTGTTTGTCAAATGTTGTTCAATGTATTGTAACCCTGTCTATACTGTGCTTATTGTACAGCGCTGCGGAATATGCTGGCGCTTTATAAATAAAGAATAATAATAATAATTATTATTATTATTATTATTATTATTATTATTATTATTATTATTTTTTCTGTAGTGGCAAGAGATTTTTTTTTTTTGCAGCTGTTAACAATAAAGTAACATAATACAAAGTTAAACAGATGTAGAGGGCACTGCTCAGATGTGCTTAAAATCTAGAGCAGGGGGTCAGAAACCTTGATCTTTCATATGTTTTGGAACTGCGTCTCCCATGATGCTCAGGCACTCAAGTTCGGTGAGCCTCAAGGGAAATCTAATTCTGAAACATCTGGAGGGTCAGGGTTATTCAGAGGAATGAATTATACACATTAGCCAAAGATTGATCAGTTCTGTGCCTAAATGCAGGTAAAGCATTGCAGCAGGAGATCTGGTTCTGCTACAGTTTGTGTTGGACTTGAGCTGAAGGTGAAATTGTGGCTATTGTTTGGTATACATTAAATGTGGCATTCCTTAATGTATTATTGCTAGGGCGGTAATGGTCTTTTTGTGTGTCCCTGGACTTGAACACTCACTAAATTCCTTTCTATAGTGTTTGTATGTAGAGCAGCCTGCTGCTCAATATGTATATATTGTTCTGTCCTCTCCTGGGTGTAATATTTGCCACCCAGCCTTTGATTACATTGGGGGAAGGGACATTAGCACAGTGGACCCCCCTCCTGGCTGGGATGGAATATCTGGCACTCTCCCTTAACCTTTTCTCCACCAAATGTGTCCCTTATTATCCATGGAATGTTTTTGTAAGACTCCAGCAGTCCCTTGGCGATGGCCTGCCCTCCCAGTATATACCTGTGGCCTCTTCAGACCACTCTCTGTCTGTCTTTGCAGGGGGTTGCTTCCTGTCCTCTAATTTCCAATTTGCACTGTGTATATATATATTTTAGGAAAATTCTATTTATTCTCATGGTGACTGCAGCATACATGTCATTTTTCACTGCCTTCCAGCTCACAATACTTTGATAATTCCACATCCAGTCGATCGTTATGCATAGTTTTTGTATATTCGGTATCAAAATCCATATTCTCAACACATTCTCCAATTGAATACACACAACCTCTGTGGCTGGGGTCAGCATCCTTGGCCTCCCTGATGGTTTGAGTCTCTGAGCATTGTGGGAGATCCAAAACCTCTGGAGGGCCGAGGTTGCTAACTCCTGTTCTGTTGAGTCAGTTCTTTTTACCTGCACTTACACTTGCACTTGTTTATATTAGGTTGTCGAGATCTTGTTAAGTGGCTGTGGTGACATGTAGGAGTGTATGGTGTCCTGTCAAGTCCAGTTTGTGATCACAGGACTGAATGCGATCATCACTCTGGTCTCACAATTATGTGACAAACACGCCTGTTCCCTGACACCATGCCAATTATGGGAGGATTTAAAAAGGTGCTGAGGCAGATAACAGCTAATATGGAGCTTAAGAGGGCGAAACCACAGTGAATAGTTGTTTTTTATTTATATCAGTGTTATCACTTGTTTGTACATGCTACCAGTCATCAAAACATTTTCGTGTGTGTAAAATATATACAATATAAACTCTGACATGTAAATACATTGTGGAATCCACTTTATTCATACTATAAAGCAAGGGCAAGGTTCAACACATTAATTGTACAGGGATGGTTAGAAAACAATCGAGTGTTTGCGCACAGGATTGCCAGTGTAATGCAGACCCTTTAAATGCCTGTGGCTACCTGTCCCTGGATTTGCCAAGCCCTGCATCAGTTTGACCTGAAATGTGGGGAGTGATCTATCAGGGTTATTCAGAGAGCGGTGAAAAGCAGGAGAATGACTGGAGAATGGAAAATTCTAGGTCAAAATAGCCGATTTGGAAAGTGAGCTGAAAGGGAGAATTTTTCTAGTTTGGCTATTTTGACCTAGAATTTTCCATTCTCCAGCCATTCTCCTCTCTGTATATGTTCAAGTCGTTGAAAAAAATTATGAATTAACTCTTTTTGAAAAATATATAAATTCTAAGAACACATCCACACGTTATCTGTAATGGTAATGCGGTTTTTCCTTCCATTTAATTTATCGCCAGTATCATTCTGCTCATGTTCCAGGTTTGTTTGATTCTTGGTGCTGTACATAAGGTAATGTACCCTTTGCTGTAAGGATGTGGTTACCGCAACAGGGCTCGATAGACCCAGAAGTCTGGTACCCACAGGCTCCTACAATTCTGGAGTAGTCTATGAAAAGCTAAAGATTAAACCCTGCTTCTCTCTTAAAAAGGTGTATTTGGCTCACATGCTTGATAACCATTTGTGTACAGGAGGGAGAGGATAGAATTCTTGGTTTTCTCCGGTCTGCCAGCCAAGGCTAATGTGTTAATGCTGCTCAGTGAATGCGCATCCCCCTCATCCTCAGAGAATCTGATTATTTTCAAAATTAAATTCTGATAAATCGCTGCTACCAACGCACTGCTGTTACATGAACACCTGTTCTGCAGATTTTTGCTTACAAACTCTTGTGTAAAATGCCAAGTGCGCTGTTAAAGCTTATTGCTGGCATGTCTTCTGTAGACTTACATCCATCCAGTGGTTAGGGGTAGGGACTTCCCTGTTGTAGACTTGCGGTCTAACCAGCTGTGTGAGAGGCATGCCACCCACATTACTTGGCATTGTGGTTGGTGTGGCATGTTGTTGAGATATGCCAGGATCATCCCAGAATTGACAGTCTGGATGGAGCATTGCCTGGTGTAGGAGTAGGTCTGGAAGGCTTTGGTTCCCACTAGGATGTCTACAATGGACCAACCTCCACTATCCGTAGTCCTCAGACCTTTAACTCCTTTTGGATGCTGCTTGCATTTCGGAATCTTTCCTCAAATAACCTATGAGCTCTTCATCTGTTGCCATGACAACATTCATTCAGACCAGTGATATGCAGGGATGCTTTCCATTGGTTAAATCAACCTCCTAGGCATCAAAATCCAATCGTGCATCTGATTTCATGAAAATATTCATCCAATTTCAGTTCATATTTTTCTTGTCCTGTCCATAAGGACAGATGCTGCTAAAGTGAGAACCTGACCATAACTACACCCATGTGTCTCATTCCTGGTAGAAAGACTTAAAACATCTGACAAGCAGGATACAGTGTTGCACATTTTCTAAGTGTTTGCTGAACTCGCTGCTTCCATTTGATTTGGTGATGTGCCCTCATGCATTTCTTTTCCTAGCTATCCATCCAAATAGAATTCACTTGTAGCTGTATTATCTGTACACTAGCGGCTCCCATGGATTTGGCTGCGATGATTACTGAGAATCCATTTAATTTCTGTAATCCTTCCATTAAATACAAGATGGACAGGATTAGCTGGGATAACTTTAGCTTTCAGATCAGTGTTGGAGAAAACCAATAATAACCATGGTTGAAACTTCTTTCTTCAATGCATCTTATAACAATATATACATGGTGTTTACATGGATGTTGTGCCACACTTTGAAGGGTCACTTTAACCTAGGGCTAGACAAATACAGGGGCACGGTAGGTACTTTTTTTTTTTTTTTTTAAATTTTATTCGACTCCTAAATGTCTTTATCACAACACTATCAGGATTATTCAAAGAGAATCCATGTCACCGCACGTTTGGTGACTTTTCGTTCTCTTCAATTCGGTGCGATTTAGCGATCCCATTTCGACGACCCTGCGGTGTGTTCAAGCACCACAAGGCAGTCGTAGTGCAGGGAAAAGCCGCCGCAAACCCAGCGAACGCACACCAGAACCTGCAAAAACATCTGGATTGAGCAGCCGCGGATCAGAGCAGCCGCCGGAAAAAGCCGACACCGCAGACAAATGTAGTGGAAGAAACCCAAAACCGTACGCTTGAATGTTTGAAAAGTGAAACGCTGTTTGCAAAGAAACTACTGAACAAAAATGTCTGAAATTTACATATGAGGTCCAGGGAATGATAATAAAAAGGGCTGTTACAGAAAAAAGAAACGATTTAAAAAATACAGAAGAAAAATTTCTGCAGAAAATGCTTAAAAGATCCTAAAAAATCAATACATAGAGACTCTTTACTGCAGAATATTATAAACAGTTTATTAGATATTACATTAAAACGGGAATATTTTTAGCATTGAAGCCTATGGGATTCTCCTAAATAAATCTGCATGAAACCACTGAACAGCAGGGCAATTCGGCAACTTTTCACTGCTGGTTTGTTTTCTGAATAGACAAAGCATTGCTTTTCTATGGGGATTTCACTGCCCTCGAACAGGCACCGTATGTGCAGGCAATTGCCAGGATTTGGCGAACTGCCTGCTCTCTGAATAGCCGAATGGCCAGAAAAGGTAACCGTACGCTGAATTTCTCTGTTCGGTTACCTTTCGGCCACAATTCGGATGTCTTTGAATAACCCTGTATGTAGACAATGTTCCCCGGCTTTCACGTATGTCTTTGGTGCCTGTCTTTTAAACCTATTTGATTGTTATGCTCCATAATCTCGATGCACACTTTCACCATACATGTTTTAGTCTCCTCCCTTTTTGTGTTTTTCTTTTTTCTCTCCCCTAAATTATGCTAGACTGTAGAGACTCTGCTTTTAGAAAGATTTTAGGAGATCACGTTGGGAAACCTGATCTACCGGATCCTGGCCACTTCACCCAGGTGTGTCGTCCTGCCTCTGTGTGTTGGGAGGTGTATGTTACTTCAGTGTGGAAAGGTAGATATAACATGCAGGCACGCCTCTACACACAGTGTTTATGTCCATACACATTTGTCTCACAGGTTGGCCTCGCTATAATTGCAATAGTTTTGAAATCTCCCATTGTGGAGGAGAAGGATCTGTATATTTTGCATTGTTTATATTTGCTTTGCATAAAGTTTGTTTTCCAGCACTTTCTGTGTCGCACATGACTTCATTCCATGCGTTCTCTGCCACTTTGAGTGCAACCTTTTAGGCCGGGGTCCAGTGTGTGTCTTTGAGAGCGGAAGGAACGTTCGTGAGAGTAACGTCCTTCCACTCTGACGTCCGTCTGGCCACGTCGCTGAGCGCAGTTAGTGCACTCAGCGCTGCAAGGCTCGATCCTCCTATGGGGGATTGCTCGTCGCAGCGCCGTCAAATGTGTGTCTAGCGTTTCAGCGGGGAGGCTTTCTGCATGTCCCCTTGTAGCGCGTGAAATTTGTGCGTGCCCTACAGCGTGTCAAAGCGTCACAATGCTGCGACAGTTGCCTTGCCGGGAGGCATGTCCATACGGGCGCACATAGTGTGCTTGTTTGACCTCAGCCTAAGGGGTTATTCAAAGAGCCCTGAAAACTCGGTGCGTTTTCCTTTTGGTGCCATTCCAGTTGCTGACCCTTAGGTGAATTCACCATTCACCGCAGGGTGCCCAAAGTGCAGCGATAAGCTGGCTGAACAGGGGTAACCCCTCCCCCTTACAAAAATAAAATGAATGCATTGAAATAATAAAGGTCTGTTTCCGAATTAAAAAAAAACCATCAAAAATTTCACAGAAATTTTAGACTTTATTCTTTTCATTTGCAGCAACAACAACAACAAAAAAAACGGTTGAATAAGAACTGGATTTTTTTTTTCTCCATTTAAACCTATGGGATTCGTCTGTTTAAACCCATTGAACGAAAGCACTGAATCAGGGCATTTTGCCAACTTTTCGGTGTTCGGCGTTTTCTGAATAGGTTAACCATTACTTCTCTGGGGATTTCACTAATGCTGAAGGCCACCGAATTGCACTGTATTTTGTGGGCAATTCGCCAATATTTGGTGAATTGCCATGAAATTGTACCTGGTGAAATTCCCCGTTCCGTGTTAATTCGGTGACATTAAAGTCCAATTTTTTTTCCCTCTCCCCAATGTAAATTAAAGCACTTACCTTAAATGATGTCTCTTTTTGTGATCTTCCTCTTTCCTCTTTTTCTTTTCACCCTCTTCTCCAGCGATGCGGCGGGTCTCTGATCCAGCGCTAACACCTCTCGCTCTTCTTGTCCCACGGTATCACCAGGCGCGTCCCCGCGATCTGGCGTCCGTAGACTTACATTGCGCGTCACGGCCGAAAATGGGTACTGCGCATGCGTGCGCCTCAAGATCCTTTGCGACCGCTCTGGCCGTAAAGGACATTCAGCTCGTGAGCGCGCCGGCGATCGGAGGCAAGTTTTAAACTGCTCTTGCAGCGTTTTTTTTAACTTTTTGCATATATCTACTGCTTGCTAGCAGTAGATATATGCAAAAATGTTTTTGACTGCAAATATCCTTTAACACTCTTTGAATAATCCTTTATTTTTATTTAGGAGTCTGCACAAAAAGTCAGGTTTCAAAGCATGAAGGCTCGTGTCAGATGAAGGCAGTGATCACGTCCATGTTGCTGCACATTTTAACATCCATCGTAACATAAAATTATGATCAGTAGAGACCCACACACGAAGTACATGCGCACAGAAGTGCGGATGCACAACGCACGTGCCACCGGATGCAATTTGAGCAAGAACGTCAAACTGCTAGGACGGACGCACAGAGTGCGCCACGTTCCGCGTAGCTTTGTGTGTGAGTGATGGAACGTAGTCAGACGGACTGCATTTTTGACTTCCAGCATTTTTGACTGACAAAATGGTTTTTCATATCATGTATCAATTTTTTTCATTTTACATATTCATCAGTCAAAAAAATGGACTGTGTGGTGTCTACAGTATCATCAGTCAGAAAGTGTGTCAGTTGTGCACAGACGCAGTGTGTGCTCAGAATGCGATCATCTGACATTAGCCGAAGAGGACACAGCATTGAACCACTCTGCTGGTATCCCATTTTAACCAGTGATTGGACTCCCAACTTTCTGTAAAGATGAGAACTGGCCCATTTTGGTTCTTACCAGGTCACCTTAAGAGCATCATACATGTCTGGCAGTGGGAAAACAAGGAGATAATATTATACATCCAGAAAGAGATGAAATCTGGGGAATGCTGCGGACTTCCTTTCAGCCTATGTGGAGGGGTGCTTTAGAAACTCGTCCCTCAAATTATAGTTCAAAATCAAAATTTTGCTTGTTTTTGTATTTTTATATATCCATATTTTCTTCAAAGTTGTGATATCCTGTTATATTCTCCCCCCCCCCCCATTGCTCAGAAATTGTATATCACTTTTTTGATGGTTATAGGGGAATATGTTTTTAAAGATATAGCATCCTATTTTTTGATAACTATGGTGATCCAGTTGAGATTTTGAGTATTGATATAAACTATACCATTTTAATACAAGCAAATATGCCTGTAATCAAATGCCTTATTGTATATGTACAACAGTCTTTGACCCATATCCAGGGGTTTGTTGCTCTCTTCTGATCCCATTGTCATGCATCTGTTTTTTTCAAATGGATCATGTGGTTCTTTCAGTTGAACAATATAGACCTGCAATGGATACACAATTGGCACACAGTTTCCATACTTGCTTAGGCCGGTGTCAGATGAGCGCACGTCAGAGTGGAAGGAACGTCCGTGAGGGTGGACGTTCCTTCAACTCTTGCACCCATGTGGCAGCCTCGCTAAGTGCAGTTAGTGCGCTCGGCGCCACAAAGCTCGATCTCTGCATGGAGGAGCGCGCTCGGCGCCACAAAGCTCGATCTCTGCATGGAGGAGCGCGCTCGGCACGCAAAGCTCGATCTTTGCATGGAGGAGCGTGCTCGGCGCCGCAAAGCTCGATCTTTGCATGGAGGAGCGCGCTCGGCGCCGCAAAGCTCGATCTCTGGAGGAGCGCGTTTGGCACCGCAAAGCTCGATCTCTGCATGGAGGAGCGCGCTCGGCGCCGCAAAGCTCGATCTCTGAATGGAGTGCAGTTTGCAGCCCCGTCAAACGTGCGTCGGAGCGTTTTGATGGGGTGTGTTTCAGCACGTCCGTTGTGGCACATGCAACTCGTGTGCACGCTATACAATGTGGGCCACCCTGTCAAAACGTCACAACGCTGCGATGCACGAGTATGTGCACTCGTCTGACACCAGCCTTAATGTAGAAAGTTTTTTTTCTGTGATTTTCTTCACACACAGAATTAACCCATGCTGTTGCATTATGCCTACAGTATAAAAGTCACATGATGGCAGACTCATATTTTATAGTTTCTATGTTCTAAACCTATTCAGATTGAGCCTTACCTTTTCAAAGGATGTACACATTGGCTCACCCTCTGACATTGCATAAATGAAAACCTTTGTCCCTTCTCGTTGCATTTGGAGTCGGAGCTTATGTTTTCTCATTATATGATGCCCGTAATGTAAACTTTCAAAACTACGGAACTCAACTAAAATTAAACTGTCCCTTCTACTGTTTGTCTTGTTCACCAAGCGTTGAATTGGTGGAAAATTGCATATGAATACTGCAGTTTGGAACAAAGTCGTCAAGCTGACGGAATAATGTTGAACGCCATTCATCTATTTTGGCTGAAAAGCTTGCAGTTCTCTTTGGTAAAATGGTAATGAATCCCATTTGTAAATAACCCTTTCTCTTTACCAGTAAGCCCCATTTCAGACTTGATCACTTCTAAAGCATATATATAGCTCAGCACGCGTATTGAGCTGCAAAGTTTTTGAACCATCAGGACTTTGTATTGGCTGCTTTTTCCAGACATTGTGAAGCAGAGGCCTAATGACCTCACCCTGTTTGCCTGTCAAAAGCAGCACTAGGCCTATAGCCCCCTTCCCCTTTTTAATTATCTGTCACTTGGACGAGTCCTGTTAACAATGACTCAATAATTACCACTTTCCCTGGGCAACCAGACAGGATGCTATTAGGGATACCGTTGGCAGGGGATATTCATGGCATTCTTGTTTGGAAGCAAGGAGTTGTAAACTAGGAAGACGTTCCTAGTAAATCTGGACTTTAATGACTGTTCAGTCATCTGTGACCATAGTTTAAGCCCCTCAGGCCAGTAGAATGCAAAGCTGTCATTGTGTTCCCAATGTGGGTAAACAGAAGCTACCGGTACATGCTATGAACAATTTTTTAAGACCTGCATGACCTACCACAAGTACTTCATTTCCCGAGCAACACCAGCCTAAAGACTTCAAATGGCTCTCTCATTATCTAATTCCTTGGGGATTTGAGTTAAAGTAGAGGGTGTTTGCAAGAAAGGCAACTTTAACAATGTTGCCCTTAACCCTAGTTTTCGTGAAAGGTCTTTACTTGACTTCTAAGAACAGGTGGAACCTGACCTGTTATCCGATAAGAAAATAGGTGGTGTAATTGGTAAAGTCAGATCTCTGGGTAGAAACTGCCTTAAACACATAAATGTCAACAAAACAACAGATGACAATAAGAAAAAGTGAGCGGCTATAAATCATGTCCTTTGAGAAGTGAAAATCTGATGGGAGAGAAAAAAAGCAGCCAACGAAACGTAAAATACAAAAACTCACTTTTTCACCATTCTGTATTGTCTCCTCCATGGCTTGTTATGAAGCGGTAATTTTTTGTTGAACTTTTTGTTACAAGGAGCAGCTCCCATCATTACTGTAACTTCTCTACATTTATTGGAGTCAGGTCAGTTCTCACTGTCCCTTTTAATGTGCTCCATGAGGAGAAATGAAATTGTCAATCTACTCATCCTGACCACTATATTTAAGTGGTCAGGATGTGATGAGTGCCCCCTAGCTGCCCTGCTCTGGCAGAAAGTTTTCTCCACTCCACCCAGCATCACCAGCAGCTGGTATTTTTCTTTGTTAGTCACTAGTGATGTCCACACGCAGAGATCATGCCGACTCCATCTCTGAGACAACCCGCAATAGCGAGCGGTCTCAAAGGCAGCTGGTGGATCAGACCTGCTCATGGTATTAATGGAAGCAGATGAACTGACTACCATTTGCACCAGAGCCTAAACATGTTATCTGGATTGATCCACTGCAATGTCGTATCTATCTAGAGACTATTTTGTTCTGTCGGGCTTTAAATAAAAACGTGGATTCTTTTGGTACGTTTGGAGGGCTCTGGAATGTACTCTCACCACTTTAGCTTTGTACATTGCAATCATGAATGAACAATTCCTCTCGGTGTAAACCATTCTGGGATTAAATAGTCTTGGTCTGTGCCAGATTCGTTCTGTGAATCCCTCAAAGTAGCATTTTAACGCCAAACAATATTACATGGCAACTGAGATGCCACCAGCTTTTCCAGTGAAATATTGCATGTGACATCTTGCCCCATGATACAATGTTGAACCTTTCATTCTTTTAACTCGGGAGCAATTTCTGCCACCCACTCCCAAACCATCACAATAAGACACTGTGTGGTGACATTCATAACTGAGTGGAGTCTGTAGGACATGACCGACAATTGCAAATTGAATTGTTCCTTGTTCATCTCACATCTCAAAAATCGACCTTTTCCTTTTGCAACATTAAAGGGACAAGACCACCAAAAAATTATTTTATGTTGCTGATATCTCACATGTCACTGGGTGGATCCATTTTGTGATCTTTTGTGGTGTAAACTGCTCTACACGTGTGCGTTTGGCCATAGACTGGAGTGAATGAATCAGTGACCGACTCCCATCATTGTGTTTTTGGGATGTATTCAAAGGACATCACCAGGGAGAAATTAGAAGTCATTAAAGCTCTCTATCATATATCATTCAGCTGCCAGCTCTTATCTCTGGTAGCCTACACAATAAATCCCTTGCAGCTTTATCTAAACCTTCCCTTCTCCACCCCATTGCCTCTTCAATACTGTAGAAGCTACACTTCAGCTGTAAAGTTAAATATTTGCACAGATCTTGGTAATTGTTGCATCATGGATAAAATCCTCAATATAAACTGGAGCTATAAACTTAAATATTTTTTTTCACTTACTGTTACTTCAAAGCAAGAAAAGAAAAAACTGCATGTGTTTTGTAATGCACAAGTTATGTTAGTGTTGGATGCACCGATACTAGTATCAATACCGAGCATTTGCAGGAGTACTTTCCTTCACCTGCTGGTATCTGCTCACTGGAACGGTCTGGCAGAATGCTGTTAGTGCATTCTGCCAGTTGTCCCAGTGTCTAAGGTCTTGGATATTTTAGGAGTGGTCTGATAATCGGTACTATTGATAATTAGAGCTGATATTTGGGATTTTCTCCGTTACCAGTATCGTCATACTACATTTCAGATTTATTACAGATAACCAGGGTGCTTTTTTTTCTGACCGTATGCACTGGTACTCAGTCTTGGCACCTACTGGCAGGGCAGATGCTCCACTGCTGAGTTGCAGAGGCTGTCTGCAGCCAATCAGTGAAGTTCCGCGGCCTGACATCGATCGCGGACCTCTCCTGCAGAGGGGCCTGCCTGTAAGACCTATCCCTGCCCACTGACCTCATCGCACTTGGGTATGATGACCTCAGAAACGAGAATAAAATGTTCTGGTTTTTGTTTTTGGGCCTTTTGTGATACACACTTAGACATTGCACATTTCTGTATTCCAGAGCGCCACAGTAATAAAACTCGTATTACTCATATCACATTACTGTAGGTTTTATTGCTGTGGAGCTCTTTGAGGTGCGCTGTGTATGTATGGACTAGCCATACATTTCAATATGAACATAAATTGGGCAGGCTTTCAGCAAAATCCTAAATTACGACTTGGAAAGCTGTCCCATAACATGAAAGTCTTCACAAAATGGTATTGGTGCATCCCTAATTGGTGTCCCTTTTTTATTAAAAAAAAAAAAGGCACAAAAATAAACTGTTTCACAAACTACTCATTTGTGCATAAAGAAATGTGCCACCGGATCAGAATTTAAGGGGCACTACCACTTACACAAGCGGTAACTAGATTACTTGTGAATTACAAATAAAAACAGGTTTTATAACACATGCTGCTGTTTCCTTTTGTCTGAAGTAATTTCATGTGAAAAGAAAAAAAAGGAAAATTGGTTCTAGCTTCACGATTTTTCCTATGATGCAACATTTACCAAAAGCATTGCTTTGTGGCTCTTGTTTATTCAATCTACAATATGTACCAGTTAATGAGGTGGAGGAAGGAATGTTTACATAAGGCTGTTGTGATGTCTAGGCTAACTGCGATAAGATTTGGCAGCTGAAATGAGATCTGACGGGGAGTTTTAAAGACTTCTAATCTATCCTTTAAATACGTCCACACAATACAATGATCAGAGTCTGCTGCTTGACCCATAGAGCCAATTTTATGGCCAAAACCACAATGTGTGGACCAAGTGAGGTAAGGAGTTTACAACACAAAATGGATGCACACAGTGACAGAGTAAAATATTTTCTTAACTGAGAAAAACCTAGTACATGTAAGACAGGGTTTGACAAATTTGCTTTGAATCTAGGAGCCAGCGTTTCGGCGAGGATTCTCCTTGATCAAGGAATACCTTGATAAAGGCGAAACCTCGCCGACACGTTGGGAACCTTGCCTCTGCATCTGGGAGTTGGTTTGTACTGACCCAAATTATGATTTTAGCCGTTTCTACTTATCACTTTGTTACCTGGTGCTTTTTGCTGTTAGGTATGTTTTGTGCATGTGGTCTTTTGGCTACTTTTTTTGTAGCCTAGAAGTGTAGACCATTGCTTCGAATATCAGTTTGGCTGCTCTGATGTATATATTATTTGTGTTAACCTCTGTACATTGTGATATTGTTTTATTTGTTATTCTTTGCTCTTTTGTCATTAGACATTATTTACCCACTGCAGACAGACCCACACACAAACCGACCTCATATATAAATACATACACCAGGGCTGGATATATTTACATTAAATGTAGGAGACAGAAAGAAAACCTTGACGCCGACCTAGATGTTTTTTAGATGCCAAAGGCTGCTTTTAGGTTGGTGTAAAATAAACTGGAAATTTAGGAGCCAGGAGTAAAATTCTAGGAGCCAGTGGCTACCAGGCTCCTGGCTTTGTCAAGCCCTGATGTAAGCTATCAGCAACATAAACACAATAAAGACATTTCATTTAATTTTTTTATAGTGGCCCTTCAAGATCATTCAACTGTGTGGAAGAAACCTGATCAGGAAGGGTGAAGAATAGTAAATCTAAATTTCCCACCAGTCACCCGGATATAGTGATGGCTGGCGGTCAAAACACAACAAAAAATACTCTGTACACTGCACTTGGCAGGATTGTGTATAAAGCCAACACTAACAATAGTCTGAATGCAGTGGATGGAACTAATCATGCAAAGCGCTGAAGCTGGGATTTCTAAAGGATTGCAGGGACAGGGAGGTAATATTAGCCGGTACCAAACATCAGCAAGGCATGGAGATAGATATGTATATCTATTTTTTTTAAAAAGTTGCCTGGCTTAGATATAAATAATTCATGTAGGTGTTTATTATAATAAATGTTTAATACAGACCATGACTAATTTATATGAAATGCAAAACCATAATAAGACTTGGGAGCCATCAAAGTTTGTACGTAGACTTGTGATTAAGAATCCAGACCTTTTTAGGAGTCAGGTGAAATTCTAGCAGCCTGTACCTGAGTGATTGTTATAGCTCATAATTGGCTGAAGAGCTTCTAATGCCCTCTGCTAGACAGGACGACTGCTGACTGCCTATGATCATAGGACATTGTGATGCATAAGGATGGTTTTGTCCTCAGGAGGGTTATCATTACAAAGAGGTTAAATGCAAATTACAGCTTTCTAGAAAGCAATTTGAGATTACAAAATCTTGATCCTTTGTGTGTTTTGCACACTTTACTTTCTTTCTACATTTTTGTTTGCCCCATGCTGACACAATGCACTAAAAGTAACCAGACTAGCAGTGAAAAGCAGGAGAATGACTGGAGAATGGAAAATTCTAGGTTAAAATATCCAAACCAGAAAAAAATCTCCCATTCATCTCACTTTCCAAATCGGCTATTTTGACCAAGAATTTTCCATTCTCCAGTCATTCTCCTGCTTTTCACCGTTCTCTGAATAACCCTGTAGGACTGTCCTTTAGAGCAGTGTTTCTAAAGTAGTGGGACGCGACCAGGGGCGGACTAGGTCGTGGGGCAAGTGCCCCCAGGCCTCTAATGCCTGGGACCCACTGATGCATCTTACCTGGAGCATCGGGTTCCAGGTGGTGCGGCTACCTCTGCCTCATCAGCAACCGCGTGCCGGAACTTCCTTGCTTGAAGGAAGTTCCGGCATGCAGGTGCTAGTGAGGGATGCAGGGATAGCCCCGCCCCCACACGCCGCCTGGGACCCACTGCATCAGGTAAGGTACTCTAATGGCAAGGTGGGGGGGGGGGATCTGTAATGGCTAGGTGTAAAGTTGGAACTCAGTGACTGGCAGCAGCTCTGTACGCCCAACAGGTACTGACATGTGTCCGGAGCATTCTACTGACTGCCAACACCAGGAGCCACTGTGTATACAATGCACATCTCGGTGAAGCAAAAGATTGCTGGGTAAGGGGGGCTCCCTATGTATATTTGATAGGGCATAGGCAGATAGAGGCAGAGACAGACGGCGGGGGAGCATGGAGCAGGTGAGTTTATTCATTCAGTAGTGATTTATTGTTGCTTTGTCTACCATCACCCCCAGACTTTGAGACACTTATAAAGAGCAAGAAACATCCCCAGTTTTCCCATGTTTCAATTAGTTTATCTTATTGGGTTTTTGCCTCAACAGCAATTTTGTTTTCACTAGTTCTGTAATTACTGCAATATCCATTTTGGAAAGAATCTGTTTGTTTACAGAATTGTTTAAAAAGTGCATACAGTGTAGAATATTATACACGTTGTTTTGTGGAATAAATTGTTTCAAAAATTCAGTTATTTTTGGGTCGCGACTTAATGACCAAGGACAATTGTGGGTCCACAGGTTGAGAACCACTGCTTTAGAGTGTTACTGAAATGCCATGGGTATGGGATGCCTGTGCTGCATAGTAGGCTTTTGCCTTTTTCCTTTTCAATATTCCCTGAACACATTATAGAAACAACCTGAAAAGCTGATACCTCTGCCAAAAAATGTAAGTAGCCGTAGATGGGGCTACTAATGTGGCTTGATGGCAACTGTTTTTGCAGGCAGTCAAACCTGATTTTTCTGTCGTTCTTTTTTTTTTCTTCCCCCTCCCCTGGGGTTTCTGGCAGGATTCTTTTAACCAGAGAATGGCTTTGGCGCCCAGATGATTCTTCTATAGATCCCAGAGGTTTTGTCCCAGCATATCCTATTCAGATGGAAAACTCTATCAGTGGGGAAACCCAGATGCTTCCTTTTTGGCGCCTCAAGAATCTTAAATGTTTACATAGGTGTTTTGTGTATATGTCTTTAACCATAGCGTTATTTCAAACCTGTGCTGGCATTGTACAATTGAATCCCATTTTGGGGTGCTGTGTCTGTCAGATGGTTTATCCAGAGGTGACTACACAGGGGATCCAGACTATAGTTCGGGGTTCAGGGCTTTGAGGTGCTGTTGAATTGTGAAGGAGGATTCAATTCTCCAGCCTGTGGAAAGTTGGAGCAGGTCTCCATGGTTGTGTTGCCACCCCACTGTACCCTGTTCCGGCTTCATTTCCGAAAGGTATATTTTATGAACAAGCACTTTAAATACTCGTTATAACTAAAAGTGTGGTTTTATTTCACAACTTTGTGTAATTTGTCATAGTCATCAACAATGTAAGATACATCTTCCAGCTTTTTACTATCCCTGTTTGAGGAACACACATGCTTCCAATGTGAATGACCTCCTGTATTAAAATACACAGCATTTACCCCAAATTTATGCTATACTTCTAAATAGAAACATAGGTTCTTATCTGCCGACATTTTCTTTCGGCCCATCTAGTCTGCCCAATTACATGGATACTTTACCTGGATTTATCTTTTGTTTAGGATAGCCTTATGCCTATCCCATGCCTGCTTAAATTCAATTACTGTTTTGGCCTCTACCACTTCTACTGGAAGGCTGTTCCATGTATCCACCACCCTCTCAGTAAAATAATGCTTTCTGAGGTTACTTTTAAACCTTTGCCCCTCTAATCTAAGACTATGTCCTCTTGTTTTGCTACTTTGTTTCCTTTTAAATATACTCCCTTCCTCTACCTTGTGGATTCCCTTTACGTATTTAAATGTTTCTATCATATCTCCTCTGTCTCGTCTTTTTTCCAAGCTGTACATGTTAAGATCATTAAGCCTTTCCTGGTAACTTTTCTCCTTCAAGCCATGCACCATTTTAGTAGCCCTTCTCTGAACTCTCTCTAAGATGTCTATATCCTTCTGGAGATACGGTCTCCAGTACTGCACACAGTACTCCAAGTGAGGTCTCACCAGTGCTCTGTACAGTGGCATGAGCACTTCCCTTTTCCTACTGCTAATACCTCTCCCTACACAACCAAGCATTCTGCCAGCATTTCCTGCTGCTCTATTACATTGACTACTTACCCTTAGATCCTCTGAAATAATAACCCCTAAATCCCTTTCCTCAGATGTTGAGGTTAGGACTGTATCAAATATTCTAAATGGTACATATGCCTCCCTCTGCCATTCCCGTTTAGGTTTTAGCACTGGAGACGTCATAAAGTTACTTACTGCTGATGGTGTGATAAGGTTGTGGGATCAAGAGCTCTTTAGGCTTTACTGAGATTTAATCTAACCTTGTTTAATATAGTACAATGGAGCGTATAGTATATTTGGCCAGCATAGACACAAATGTCATCGTGCATCATTATGTGCTCAATAATATAATAATATAATATACTTGAAAACGAGAGAAATCTCAATGTATCCTTCCTGGTAAAATCCTTTATAAAATAACTGCTGCCATGGCTGGATGAGCTTCTCTGACGTTCTCAACTGACTTTCAACTCCTGCTCAAACAATACCCTGTACCTCTTTCCCATTAGCCATTGCAAAGAGCTCATGCAGCAGTGACGGAATCATGGACTAGAGGCGAGCAGTGATTCCCAACTCTGTCCTCAGGTACTCCTAATAGGCCACATTTTAAGAATTACCTTGGAAGTATAGACTGAATCCGGCAATCGCTGAGCAGCGAATATCTGGCAAACCTGGCCTGTAAATGGTACCTGACAACAATGCTGGGAAATAATGGGCTCGAATAGATAGCGTAAAGGAAACCTAAATAACTGTACATCACATACATGATAGGAATCCGCTTTATATCTGCATATAATAACGTAAAATTATCCTCGTTTCTGTTGCTCCTGCCACAACCATGTCAAGGTGTATGAGTTTATTATACTCAGAGTACCTTCTTTAATGTTATTCATGTTCTTAAACTTGCATTGTTTTGCGACACATCCCCAGTCACAGATTTTAATCTTGCTGGTATGTTCATGATTAGCCCAGAGAGACTCCATGATGTCATGCCATTCCAGCAACAAACACTGGTGGGTGTGGGGGGGGGGGGAGAGAGACTAGAAGCATATATGGTTCCAAGATTTCCTTTTCTCTCTCTATTTCTACATCCCTGCATCTTGCCTCGTAGGCTGGGTGTGCAGTCTCTGTCTCTTCTCTGTGCGCTCAGTGAACATTGGGCCTCGTGCCTGAGTGCCCAAAGTTGGAAACAGCCAGCTTCAGCCGTGATGAGATGCAAAGAACCTCGGGCTTATCGAGTTGGACGTAGTGGTACGACTAATCCCACAACAGATTCAATCCTCGTCCATTGCTTCTTACTTCCATCGGAAGACTACTAACATCAGACTAGCGACTGTTCCTATTCGAATGGGATTTGTCATGAAGTCAGACGACCTGGTACAACATACCTCCCTAGATGCATGCTGAGAAATAAATTAAATATATTTTGTGTACGGGGGGGTTAGTCCTGTTTGGTGTTTTGCATACCTGCAAAATTAACAATGTCCTTTCGCAGCTGTGCCTTATACCCTTATGTGCCAAGTGTATATTTAGGCACATTTACACTTTTATAGTGATATATTCTATGGGATTCTTTTCAATATGGAGAACCTGTTACTCAATTCTCCCCCCCCCCACAAATAATATGCCATTTTTTTTTTTTTTTTTTTTTTAACCAGAAAGTCTGACCTAGATTGTCCATGGTTCTTGAAGTGGACGACCCTAGTCATATAACCTAGGTCATCATAGTCTGATGTACAAGTCGGTCTTATGACTACGGGTCCAGTGGACAACCAGCCTTATGAGGAGTACCCCCCACACACACACACAAACCATTTTGGTGAAACCGTCGAGTGAAGTGGAAGAGTTTCCTCCACCCCACCCAGCAGCCAAGAGTTTTGCATTTCCTGGCTGCCAGCCACACAGAGAGCATGACCACATCACTCTCTTGGAGACCAGTTGCTGTAGCGATTGGTCAGAGAGGCAGCCAATGATCAGACCTGCGCATGCATGCAGCTATGGAACTTTAGCACGTAAAGTGCACACAATATTGCCCAGGTCTGCAAAGTGCGTTGGAAAACTTTTACGGGACTTCCTGGTTTGAGAGTCCCTGAGCCAAAGAGTTGCACATGGTGAGGGACAAAAGGTAAGTACAAAAACCTAGAGGGGGGGGGGCGAGGAGAGAAAAAAAATTCTGCTGTGATCTTTTTAAACCGAAGTAGCCACTAAGCCAAGGTTTCACAAATGTATATCTTTATAGCAACAAAAAAGCATGAGCAACTACACATTTGTAGCAGCCAAAGTGTTTTTATTTTTGTAGGAGAATGTAAGCACTGAGCTGTCTAAATAGACTAGTGAATTAGTGTTTGATTCTTTTCAATAGGTCCAATTTAAACATCTAGGGCCCAATTCCCACCCAAGGATTATGTTTAACGTGTGGGCTGCTGCGTATGATTGCCCACTTGTTAATAATAAGGGCTTTTGTCATAGTATACACATGCAGAACAATTTGTTTGTGGCAGATTACTGCATGTTCTTGTACTTTTTTACAGGAAGCTGTAATGTGTAGGCAGCAAGAAAATGAATGAACAAATGATTCAAGGGTTGCTCGTTATTCACTTATCTGGCATTGAAAATTAATTACTAACCACTTATCACACAAACCAAATAAATAAAATCCATACCTGCCACTGGTTCCATAGTGCAGATGCCGGCACGATCCGTCTCTTCCTCTTACTGCTAGCGGTAGGGCACAAAGAACTAATGTCCTTCCACTGAGCCTGTGTGATCCATTCGTACACATGATAGCAAGATTCCAGGAGAATACCAGTGGCAGTCCTGCTAATGTGTTCGCTTTGAGTTGATAACCTATTGGCTTCAATGTAATGCGGAGCTAATGTTGGGCCTTATTCCAAGGTTGCTGTACACTTAACCTGAGCTGTTGTAAACAGCACCTCCACGTTTGGTTCTGGTGTGGGAAATGAGAAGGTGAGTTAGGGCAGCGGCATTGTTTGCTTTCTAAGTAAAAGCACATAATGTCCCCGCCATAGAAATGAGAGAAAACAAAAGGTAAATTTTATTTTTTATTTGAATTCTTTTTACACCTGACTTGGTCATATTTGATATCATTGGAAAGGCAAGATTCGGACCTTCCCAATGACAACTCAAATGACTTTGGGACTCTGCGTCTCTGATTTTTAAACTCAAAAGGACCCTCTGTGCCACTCACAGCAGTGCGCCAGTTTAGGTTTTTGGTGTAACAGTACGTAATAACTCACTATGCTGGCATCATGGGAAATTTAAAGGTGAGTTAGTGCAGCATCACTGTTTAATTTGTAATCAAAGTGAATAATAGTGCTGCACTATTAAAAAAAAAAAAAATTGTGTGTGTGTGTAATTAATAAATGTATGCATGCTCTGGCCTTTCCAATGATGCCAAGCATGGCTTGGTTTCTCTTTCGGTTCAGGAGATACATGGGGTTATTTGTACCCCTGTATTGGGATTTTCCTCCCCCAGTTGGGAGGTCCCGATCTATGACCTCACCGCGGCCATACAATTATGTCAGTTTGGGAGAGGCCTCAAGGCATGGTCAGACCAGACCTGCGGAGGTGTTCTCCGAGGCTGCGGGGACACCGTGATGTGTGGGGGACGTCCTCTGCAGGCTGCAGGGAATCCCTTGATGTTCCCCACACGTCTTCTGCAGTTAATGACTTGATCTCAAGGGGTTAAGATAAATGTCATCATTTAGTGGAGACCTGTACATGTACAGCAAATAGATATTTGTATGATTTTTTTTTTTTTGTCCTGCTATTGTATCCTTGACGTTCTTTCTCTGTTCCGCTATTGTGTTGCTTTTACAGAAGGGCTGCCTCTTTCTGTATTGAGGATATAGGGGAATATGGTAGGAAACGAGTAACAGAAGTACAGAACTGAAACCTGAACATCTTTTTGAACCCTCATATTTTTTATTTTTACACTGATAAATAGCCTTTATTATTGCCTGCGCACATGACTGAGCTTAACCCTTTCACTGCCAAAAACAAGCTATCGCATTTTGGGCGGTTTTACAATGAATATCAAAAATTGGAATATAATGCCCCATTTACAGAAATAACATTCAGAAATCCCCAACACCCTGTATTACTGTAAATAACCTACAAGGTGAAGCCCACATTCTCACTATCAGACAGGAATATGATTCAGGGGGTTATAATTGCTGAAAATCCTTTTACAGTAGATAGGTTACTGTAAATTCCGTACACAGGCATTATGCCACATACAAATGGTGTTTTTACATTCAGTTTGTGTTTTTTAATATTTTTTAAAAGCTGCTTTGCTAATCTCAGGATGATTACTACAAGCAGGATATCTGAATATCCTCTTTATCACATTTACTGTATTTGACAGAATGGCTATTTCTGGTTGTATGCTAATAATTCAGCTCTCATTTGAAACCGTGTCGGGTAAAGGACACCATTAAGGCTAGGGTCAGACTGAGGCAGTGCGAACGCGCGTGCAGGCGCACTTAATCACGGCCGTGCTAGCAGCAGATGCCGGGCAATGACGGACAATATACGAAGTACGGCCGCACAAAAGTCCGGCTGTGCAACGCAAGTGGAAAATGAACGCATTTTTTCGAGAACGTTAAACCACTAGTACTGACGTACAGAGTGCGCTGCGTCCGCTAGCGGCGTGTGTGCGTGAATTGGAGACATCAGACGCTGCTAATGTCCGGCCAACATAACGTCCAGATGCAAGAAGTGTTTTATTGATGATCCGTACAAAATCACGGATGAAACTGCGCATAGTATGACCGCTATTGCGTATTCCGTGAAAAAATACGTCCATTCTTCGAACGCACATTTTCACGGACAACGTGAAAAATGCGTTAGTCTGACCCTAGCCTTAGAGTTTAAAACTTTTCATCCCAGCACTATTTCTGGAAATGATAAAAGAATTCAAGAAAAATTGGCAAATATGCATTATTCTAATATTTTGATTTATGGAATAATAATCTCACGGTATAAATGCATACAAAAAATGTCTTGGTACTAGGGCGGGTAAAGGGACATTTGTGGTACCCTATCGCTACCCATTATTGGTCTGCTCATAGCATAAGTAGGTCCTCTTACAGTCCCTCTATTGAAAGCTTTCTCAGCTACGCAGGACTGCGACTTCTGGTCACTGCTTTGCACATGATGGGAGGAGAGTGGGCATACAACAAACATAATGATGTGTATAGGAGCAGAGGCCACACAGTTTCCATGTGCAAGAACCAGCCTGACCAGATGAAGGAGGGAGGAGAGGGGGACCTGCCCAATAATCCATGTGCTGCGCCCTAAGCACACACTGGCGGCCTGAGTGCAAAGCCACGCCATGTCTGGTATTAATACGAACATCCTAGTAAAATGATCAGCTTTGACTAGACCTCCTCATTTTACATGTACGGAAAAACTCAGAATTCACTTTGAACTTCAAGGCCTGATTTTCATGCATTTAACATGTCAGACATGGGAAAGAGAGGGCAAAGAACCTAATGCTATGCCTCCTATATACATAAACGAAATGTGATCTCTGGAGTTATAATCCACGGGAGCACACGTTCTGTGACTTATTTTAAAGTACGTCATTATTATGCCTTAAATTTTTTTTTTAAGGTAAAATTGAAGAAAAATATATAGGCTAATGCGAATTTTAAATATACGGTATATGCCCTCACTCTTAGTTTGTGACACTTTTTTTTCTTTGACCCATGTGAGGTGTGTGTATAGATATATTGTATTTTACTTGTGCATGCTCTGCAGCATTTATTTCCTTCCGTTCACATCTGCAGATTAATTTATTGTTATTCGTGGAAAAAAAACTGTAAATTCGTAAAAGGGGTTAATCTAATCTCTGTAAACCAATAGATTCGGCCCTAGGGGATCATGGGATATCCCGAACGCTCTACTATAAACAATGGAAAATCTCAGCCACCTCCTGATCTACAAAGCATACAATAGACCTTGTTTGGTGCTTTTTTTTTTTTTTTTTTTTTCTCTTATACAGAGGGAGGCAGCTCATATTTGAGTGTATGAAATAGGTTTGAATAAATCTATATCTTGTTCTCTTTCTGCAGGTCTGGCGGATTATCGGATCTGATAATTTCAGTAGTTTTGCAGCAGCTTTTCCCCGCATTTCGGGGACTCGGCAATGAATGCAGAATTCAATGCATGGTCGGGAATCGGTGCGGGGAACGAGAGCACCGAAATGTCAGTGACCTTTCTAGGGCAGCAACTAACTATTGAGAATAATCGATTAGTTGGCCGATTTTTATTATTTCGATTAATTGATTCATCGAATAAGGGGGGGAAAATAGAAAAAAAATTGTTTACTTTAAAGGAATTTTATGTAATAAAAATAACCACATCCCCTCCCCTTTTTTCATAAGCAATTTGCGTTTCTTGTGTACTTTTCACACACAAGGTATGCGAGTGCTTGGTCAGAGGGATGGGTTGATGCTGCGAGTGCTTGGTCAGAGGGATGGGTTGATGCTGCGAGTGCTTGGTCAGTGGGATGGGTTGATGCTGCAAGTGCTTGGTCAGCGGGATGGGTTGATGCTGCGAGTGCTTGGTCAGCGGGATGGGTTGATGCTGCGAGTGCTTGGTCAGAGGGATGGGTTGATGCTGCATGCACAGCTTAAGCCCATGTTTGCTTTCTCAAATGAACGCAGCTAGGAGCACTTGGATAGAGATGTCAGCATGAAATCGCGGTTAATAAGCTGAAGTGGTCAGGGTGCATAGTGTCCCTTTTTTAAATAAATTTGTGAACAAACTGGGAGGAGGAACTGGAGGTGGAAGGGAGTGACTTGACCTGAGTGTGAGAGGGAGTGGGTATGGACAAAAGACCGGATCTGAGTGTGGGAGTGAGTTTGGGGAAAGGGACCAGACCAAAGGGAGAGAATGGCAGTTCCCAACCAAAAGGGTGGGGTGTTGGCACAGGACTCCAGCTTCAAGTAAGGATAACACACAGGCATACAGCTCCTTCACCCAGTGACCGTATCCTATTGTTTGTGTTTATAGTTTTGCTACTGTTGTAAACTGAATAAAAACAAACTGGTTGTGTCTGACATAACCCTGGAACTAAATCATCTAGTAAAGCAGCGGCGCGTCTTCTCCAATCCGCTGCGAAGCTGAGGTTATTTACGTTTAACTCAGTCTGACTCTAAACATTGTGTGCTGTACAGAGAATGATTAATCGACACCGGGAATAGTTGACAACTAATCGATTAGTTGTTCAGCCCTAGACATTTCGGTGCACTCTGAATAACCCCTTATTTTTCTGCAATGTGTGGGAGATGGCTACACCTGGTTTTTGTTTTGCAATTCACAAACCGCCACTCCTCCGTCAACCCTTCTGCGATTGCCACACTATACTTGCTGGCACGGCTAATCTCATAAATCGGGGGTCAGCAACATTGGCTCTCCAGATATTTTTTTCATCAGACTCTGCCAACCTAATGAATGCTGTGCATCATGGAAGATGTACAATAGTTCCAAAGCATCTGGAGGGCCAGGTTTGCTGACCTCTGCCATAAGTAAATGTCAGCTTATTAGCTAATAGTTAAATGCAAAATTAACAAAGCCAGTGTTTTAAAAGTACTACTTGCAGCTGAGCTTTCGTTGCAGCAACTTGACTCTAAAGTGGTTATTCTCTAACCTCCGAAGTTGCCACCAAATTGCGTCAAACAATGAATTTTGAAACCATTTGTCTATCAACTAAACTGTCAATTCGCCAAATACTGGCGCAATATGGTGCAGTTCATCTGTCTTCAGCGGCACCAAAGTTGTCTGAAGTAATGGTTTGTCTATTCACAGAAGCCGAACTGCACCGAAATGCCCTTTCGGTGTTTCAGTTCGGCAAGTTTAAACAGGCGAATCCCATAGGATTCAAGTTAACTTTTTAAAAATTTTAAGACCTTATTTCATTTTCAGCAAAAAGCCTTATTTTTAGAACTGTATTGTATTTTTTTTTTATTTTTTTTAACGAACGTTTTGTGTGTGGTATGTATACATGTCTATCTCTATATCCATCCCTATCCATCCAGAAAGGTTAAGCACAATGCTTTGAGAGAGGATTAAATCTGTCGAGGTGCAAAATATGTATATATCAACAAGCATGGGAGCACTCTCGGTCTGAAAAAAGTAAAACGACAAACTTTATTGGCGTTACATTAAAAGAAACCAATGTTTCGGCTCTCATAAGAGCCTTTTTCAAGGTTAAAAGCAATAATGAAACACCATAACATTTTATACTGAAAAAAGATAAAGTGACTCACGTGGAGTCTGGTTGGTCAGTCACTTTATCTTTTTTCAATATAAATGTTATGGTGTTTCATTATTGCTTTTAACCTTGAAAAAGGCTCTTATGTGAGCCGAAACGTTGGTTTCTTTTAATGTAATGCCAATAAAGTTTGTTGTTTTTACTTGAGGTGTGTGTGTTTTATTTTTAAAGGGCCTTTATTATTTAGACACACTTTAATACATTTTTATTGGGTTTAAACACCTATTGGACTAGGAGTGATTCTTTATTTCTTGCAGTTCAGTGGAATTTGGTGCAGGTCGGCAACTCAAATTTCAGCAAAATCCAGTGACCATTCGCTAAATAGAATTCCTGGAATACAGTGAAGTGAATAGACCCATAAGTGCATAGCACCCAGAGTCTTTCTGAAGTTAAGGTCACCAAAAGACAGTGACCCAACCTGTCCTGTGTTTTTAAAGAGTTCTTTGGACAAATGTCAAGGGCTAGACAGTGATCCAGGGTGTTGTTTTGGACAGGACTATCCTTTTGTACCCCATTTTATTTTTTTATGGCCAACCGTACTATTCTTTTGTACTGAAGCCCAGTGGCGTCACTAGGGTTGGTGTCACCCGGGGCGGTAACTCATGGTGTCACCCCCCCCCCCGAGTTTTCCTTTTTTTTTAACTACTCTTCCTCATAAAGCAGTACACCCATGTAGTACTGAATGCTCATAATACACGGTGCACATTACTGTGAGGTTTATTGCTGTGCAGCTCTCTCATATACTCACATACAAATTTTGGTGAACTGCCAGCAAGTACGGTGCCTGTTCGACGGCAGTGAAAGCCCCCATAGAGAAGTAATGGTAAATCTGTTCGTTCAGAGATGGAACACTGAACAGCAGAGAAATGTCCTGATGTTCAGTGGTTTCATTAGACAGGTTTATTCAGGCGAACACCATCAGGGCTATTCAGAGAGAGGTGAAATCCTTGAAATGCCAGGAGAATGAGCAATCTAGACCAAATAGCCAATTTGGAAAGTGAGATAAATGGGTGAATTTTTCTGGTTTGACTATTTTTCCCCAGAATTTTAATTCTACAGTCATTCTCAAGGTTTTCACCCTTCTCTGAATAACCCTGCATAGGTTTCAATGTTAAAAATATTCCTGTTTTTACCCAATATCTAATAAAACGTTTATTCCATTAATCTGTAGTAAAAAGTCTTTTAGGGATGTGCGTTTCGTTTCGTACCGATTTTTGTTTTTTTCACAAATCGGCCCGATTCGGTGATTCGGCTGTTTTTTTTTTTTTGTTTTTGTCCCCGAATCGGATCTGAAAATGTCCGAAACAAAACGATTTCCGAATTGGAAATCATTTTCTTTCGGTTCCACTTCAGTAATTTTCAAAAAATGCTTAAGATTCTAAAAAAATCTAAAAATACTCTTTACTACAGAATATAATAATAATAAACTATTTATTAGATATTGAATTAAAACGGGAATATTTTTAACATGGAAGTCTATGGGGCAAAACATTTCCCAAACGGAATACACGAAAATGTCTGAAATCACGAAAAAAGAGTCGATACAATAAACAAGCCGAAATGAAAATTGTTGAATTCCAAATGAAACAAGCCGAAATTAATTTTTTTTTTTTTTTTTTTAAAACAGCGGGGGACGGGTTCATGGTGGCATTCGGTGGCTGATTCCCTGCACTTCAGGGACCCTGTGGTGAATTCACCAGGGAAATTTGATTCCCCGAAGTGCGGGGAACAACAGAACACTGAAATGTCTGCGTCATTTCGGTGCTCTGTGAATATCTCCTTTAATGGTGTTTTTTTTGCTGCCCCCTGGAAAGTGCCAGCCTAGGCCCTGCCTACCCAGGTCATACTTGAAAATGAGAGAATTCTCAATGTATCCTTCCTGGTAAAATAGTTTTGTGTTAAGGGTGTCACCCTAGGGGGTGGTGTCGGGCCGCACCCCCCGCCCCAATCTAGCGACGCTAGTGCTGAAGCCTTCTCTAACATGTTATTGTATGGTCTTGTTTTACAGCATCTTTGCCATTTATTATTATGACCCTGGTTAATTCACCATACAAGCGTGGATTCTACTGTGATGATGAATCGATCAGATACCCATACCGGGAGGATACCATCACTCATGGACTTATGGCTGGAGTCACCATTTCGTGCACAGTTATAATCGTAAGTATTGGACAGTTACACTGATGGGGATTCTGGATGATAGTTGATTTGAGAGCAGTGATGACCAGCTAAGGATCATCCAATGTTTGTAGGTAGGCACCTAAATATAGATCAAGCGGAACCACTTCACTTAGCAGTAGGGTGTGCCTGGGCACACCTTTGTTGATGACAACTGCGCTCTGTAAGCATGCAGAGGAACATACAGCAAATATAAACCATGGACTTCACACACGTGCAATAGCCAAACATATGCTATGCACTAGATTGACATGTTATGACTGTTTTAGGTTTACTATGTAAGGTGCACCATCCAACATTTTTGAAGCACCTTTTTTTATGTGGGGGGGCGCACCGGATTCTCATCAGTTCTTTAGTGTTTGATTATATTTGGTATGGGTAGCCAATATCCGTGGCTGACAGTAATATACAGAACAAAATCCCATAGAGGATTTCATGGGAATTCTAAATGTTTCACAATCTGTCTGACCAGATCGTGCCTTTCAAAGGTAGGTCTACAATGGGGGCCAGCGAACTTGGCCCTCCATATATTTAGGAACTACGTTTTCAATGCGGCTTAGCCAAATTACTGACTGAGCATATTGGGAGATACATTTCAAAAACATCTGGAGGGCCTAGGTTGCTGACCCCTTGTCTATAGGTAAATAACCTGATATTTCGCTTGGGGGGGGATGAAAATTCCTTCTATCAGCCTGATGTATGTCCTTCTTTTTCTTGCAGATATCTTCAGGGGAGATGTACATGGTGTTTTCTAAGCGACTATATTCCCGCTCGGAGTGTAATAACTATGTTGCTGCACTGTATAAGGTCATCGGGACATTTCTTTTTGGAGCATCGGTCAGCCAGTCTCTTACTGATCTTGCAAAATACATGATTGGGAGGCCCAGACCAAACTTTGTGGCTGTCTGCAACCCCGATTGGACAACTGTCAACTGCTCTGGATACGTGACTGACTTTGTGTGCCGTGGGAATCCTTCCAACGTCACAGAGTCTAGGTAAGTGGCACACAAAGCATGTGTGGTGCCTCTATTGAACGTGTGATGTGCTGTGAAAAATATCTATTTTTACTGTAAAAATAAAATGAAGGTGCAGACCACATCCGTTAAACGCAGCATGCAAAGTGTGTGTAACGTGCTTGATCACATAAACATTTATTAACCATAAAGTTGGGCAACCACATCTTTTTCTTGGTGAGTGCTTCTGTGTTCTTTTTGAAGTTCACTTTCTCAGGAGCCAAACTGTTAGTCCTGAAATATGTTTCTAGTGGTGCACCGAAATCAAAATTTCCAGCCGAAACTGAAAATTCGATATCGGTTCGGCCAAAAACCAGTATGAAACAAAAAATCAGTCCAGAGAATCAGAGGCCGGCCGAGCAGTCCGCTCGGCTGTGCCTCCAGGCCCTGATCCTCATGACTGGGGGAGTGAGAACACCATGCACCTACATCCACCTACTTCAGCCCTGAGCTCCTCCAGCAGTGGCAGTCCTGTGATGATAGTCCTCCGGCAGCCAGTTCCCGCTCTCCGTCAGATGCAGCACGCAGGGATGTTGCGGAGGCGGAAGCCTTTGACCCTGCAGACAGCCAGGTATGTTGCCTACACATATTCACCTACATCGGCCTTGAGCTCCTCCGGTGGTGGCAGTCCTCCTGCATCCATTGTCCACTCTCTGTCTGACGCCAGGATGACATCACGGAAGTGGAGGCCTTAGACCACCTCTGGAGGAGCTCAGCGCCGATGTAGGGGTGTATGTGTAACGCTCTCAACCCCCCCCCCCCCCCCACGCAAAATCAGTCACCTGGGTCTGGAGGCTCACCCTAGGCCCCTGCTCAGCCTGCTTTCAGACTCAGGCCCCCTGGTCGGCCAGGCCCTCTAGGCCCTAGTTCGACAGGTAGATTTTTCAGTTTTTATTTTTTTTTCTTCCCGGACGAATTTTCCATTTCGGTGCATCCCTAGTAGTTTCTGGTGGTTATTCAGAGATATAGGTTGTAATATTGCATTGCATTCCATGAACAGCTGTACCTCAGCAGTTTACAGAGACTTGCATACTCTTTCATATGAATGGCCATTCTTTCTGTCATGATGTTAATGGATGTTCCTTGCAATACAGGCTTTCCTTCTATTCTGGACACTCCTCGTTTGGGATGTATTGCATGCTGTTCCTGTCTGTAAGTATCTCACCTTCCAGCACTTCTGCTTTAACAGCAAAAGAGAATGTGTGCTAATAATCTGTTAAAAGGGATGCTATGAATTCTGTAGAACTGCTGGTTTCAGAAGAATAGGGTACATAAAATGAAAACAAATTTTTGTTGTTTCAAATGTAAATCCTTAAAGCTTTGGTCCTTTTTAATGATGGCAGAATGAGTGCCTAGGTAAATTCTAAAACCGGTTGCTTGATATTAATAAAAAATAGAGTAAATTTGGAGAAGTCGTTCCAATGCACCCTCTGGTGTTTGATTTTTAGCCATTAGGCAGGAGAGTGAATTGTTAAATTGTACAGTTTTAAGAACAGAAGCATTGTATGACCAGTTTAAAGATAAAATATACAGTGTGTGTATGTTGTGTACAATTCTGAGCTTTCCCAATCTTTCAGTGTTATGTGCCACATTTCCTTTAACATTGTACATTACTTGCATATTGGGAGATTAAAAATTAACAGCTTTAAATCTCAAACTATATATAGAAAATGACACACCGTTCAGACTGTTAATGATCCTGTATGCTTTTTCTTTCATTGTAATATATTTCAATTCATTCTTTAGAATTTTTATTTTTTTTGCTAATCGTCGCCCCCCCCCCCTCCACGATGGAATAAAGCAGTATTTTCAATAAGTTTTCTTTGCTGTCTCTCACCATCCTCCATTCGCTTTCCCCCCCCCCCCCAATTTTTTCTCTTTAGCTGTAGTCATAGGAAAATAATCGAAGCGTGTGTTTCTTTCTCTCCCTCGGCAGCTGTATGTCCAGGCTAGACTGTGTGGAAAGTGGGCTCGCCTGCTCAGGCCCACTGTGCAGTTTTTCCTCATCTCCTTCGCCCTCTATGTTGGCTACACACGTGTGTCTGATTACAAGCATCACTGGAGCGACGTTCTCGTAGGACTTCTGCAGGGGTCCCTGGTAGCTACTCTCACAGTAAGTGGGCCCAGAGCGTCTTTCAGCACTTTATCTTGTAATGTGCATTTTCTCCATCCTTTAAAATATTTTCCCAGCATTTTTCCTCTTTCTTCTATTTGGTGTTTTTTTTTTTTTTCTTCCCGGACGAATTTTCCATTTCGGTGCATCCCTAGTAGTTTCTGGTGGTTATTCAGAGATATAGGTTGTAATATTGCATTGCATTCCATGAACAGCTGTACCTCAGCAGTTTACAGAGACTTGCATACTCTTTCATATGAATGGCCATTCTTTCTGTCATGATGTTAATGGATGTTCCTTGCATTACAGGCTTTCCTTCTATTCTGGACACTCCTCGTTTGGGATGTATTGCATGCTGTTCCTGTCTGTAAGTATCTCACCTTCCAGCACTTCTGCTTTAACAGCAAAAGAGAATGTGTGCTAATAATCTGTTAAAAGGGATGCTATGAATTCTGTAGAACTGCTGGTTTCAGAAGAATAGGGTAAATAAAATGAAAAATAATTTTTGTTTCAAATGTAAATCCTTAAAGCTTTGGTCCTTTTTAATGATGGCAGAATGAGTGCCTAGGTAAATTCTAAAACCGGTTGCTTGATATTAATAAAAAATAGAGTAAATTTGGAGAAGTCGTTCCAATGCACCCTCTGGTGTTTGATTTTTAGCCATTAGGCAGGAGAGTGAATTGTTAAATTGTACAGTTTTAAGAACAGAAGCATTGTATGACCAGTTTAAAGATAAAATATACAGTGTGTGTATGTTGTGTACAATTCTGAGCTTTCCCAATCTTTCAGTGTTATGTGCCACATTTCCTTTAACATTGTACATTACTTGCATATTGGGAGATTAAAAATTAACAGCTTTAAATCTCAAACTATATATAGAAAATGACACACCGTTCAGACTGTTAATGATCCTGTATGCTTTTTCTTTCATTGTAATATATTTCAATTCATTCTTTAGAATTTTTATTTTTTTTGCTAATCGTCGCCCCCCCCTCCACGATGGAATAAAGCAGTATTTTCAATAAGTTTTCTTTGCTGTCTCTCACCATCCTCCATTCGCTTTCCCCCCCCCCCCCAATTTTTTCTCTTTAGCTGTAGTCATAGGAAAATAATCGAAGCGTGTGTTTCTTTCTCTCCCTCGGCAGCTGTATGTCCAGGCTAGACTGTGTGGAAAGTGGGCTCGCCTGCTCAGGCCCACTGTGCAGTTTTTCCTCATCTCCTTCGCCCTCTATGTTGGCTACACACGTGTGTCTGATTACAAGCATCACTGGAGCGACGTTCTCGTAGGACTTCTGCAGGGGTCCCTGGTAGCTACTCTCACAGTAAGTGGGCCCAGAGCGTCTTTCAGCACTTTATCTTGTAATGTGCATTTTCTCCATCCTTTAAAATATTTTCCCAGCATTTTTCCTCTTTCTTCTATTTGGTGTGTTTTTTTTTTTCTCTTTCTCCACTCACATGAACACTGACCAGACTTCTGTACCTCTCAATTTTCCTCCCACTGGTTGAACACATGAAAGATTCTGGCCAGTTTTTTTATGAAGAATTTACAGTAGGACATTGTTTATTAAAGCAGTTGTAATGTCGATGGGTTTCTTTTTAAGATTCATATGAATCTTGCATACTGCAGGGGACCACTTCTCATTTACCACCTTTTAGAATGAAAATGGGATGTGACCAGGAAAACGCGGGTGGCTTTAACCTTTGCTATCATTGGAGTCTTTTCTTGTACCTGTTTTGGTTATGTTGCTTTGCTCATCACATTCTGATAATTCAGATTTTCCACTTTCTCCCTAGTTTTCCAAACTCACATGTTCACATTATTTCCTTCTAGGTTCGATATGTCTCAGACTTCTTCAAAGTCAGACCTCCCCTCCCGTGCAGCAAAGACCCTCTTGAGAGCAAGCCAAGCCTTCAACTCTGCGAGTCAGATCAGAATCACTTTGGATACCTGGGGGGTTCCTGAGACAAACACCATGCATCTCTCCACCATTGTCACCCCCCCCCCCTCTCCATTATTCCCCCTTTCAGCACAAAACCAAAGTAGTTTTTTTGTGGCAGATTGAGTTTGTGATTGTGTTTGAATCTACTTGTTTAGTCCTGCTTGTTTGAGGTTGCATGTTGCCAAGATGGTGTATGTGTGATAATCTGTCACAGTATGTCTGTTCGCTGTACATTATGCTTGCATGTAAGATTGATGGTGTCTGGAGTTCTGTGACCTTATTGGCTGAGCTGTGGTTGATTGGGGAAATATGAAGAAGATGGCAGTGTCTGCATTATGGTTTTTTTTCTTTTTCTGCCATGCGGTGCCATCCTCTTTTCTTTTATTGGTCTTCGAGTAGTACATCCCAACTATCTGCCAAGTTACTTACCTTATGAGGTTTAGTGGCTAAACTGGGACGTGTGGATAGTACACTATGATGTCGCAAATTTTGAGTCCGACTAGCAGTCTGATAATTTTCTCTTTTTTTTTTTTGTTGCCAGAAACTTTTCATTTCCTTGTCAGTTTCCAGCAAATCCCAGTTTTGTGAATAATCTTCCTCTCGTTGTTTGTCTCCCTTGCTTTTTAACCACTTCTTCAGCACTCCACTTCTAAAGGGTTAAACCTTGGGAGCTTGGAAAAGTGCATTAATGGGAGAGGCCAGTGGATAATGTTCTTCCAAGGCACTCCTTGTACATAATATATTCATTTATTGGGGGTTTTATGGTGTATCATACCCAGAGTCTGTGTGTTGACATAAAAAAATCTAACCCCCCCTCCCCAACTACCACAACTGTCTGAAAATTATGGGGTTAGTGACTTTAATGCTTCGGGTCATTTTGTACACCACATTATTTTAGAATTTTCTATAGTAGTTTAAGTCTACAGTTCTGAAATGCGTGTCCGATGTCATACAAGCTCAAAATCCCTCATTATTAAATTATACCTTTTTGATATCCCCTTGTATACTTTTTTGATCAGACTCTTGGCATAAATTGCATATATTTTGGGAAATAATCCCTCCACCACCTAGTTTTACTGCATGGCATAGATGGGTTTGATATTACAGGAAGCCACTTCCTTAAAAGAACTCCTGTACCACACACAGCCTCTGGGCATCCTTTTGAAATGTATCTTTTTGTAATTAATGCTTTTTTATTGTATAAAATAGAATAAAATACTATATCGTGGATGAGTCCATGTATCGCACTCCTCTTGTGTGGGGGATTTGTTTTGCAAAGGGTGTGCAGTCCAGAGAGCTGGGGAGAGGAGGATTTGAATTTGTAACAACTTTTGACACCATTGTATATATTTTGTATGAAATGGTTTGTCTTTTAATGTTTGTGTTAAGGACATGTGTATAGTAAAGTGAGTATACGCACATTTTTAAACCTTTATTTTATATTTTAAGTCACACAGCTATTAAAATGATTTGAACTTACATTTGGTTATGGCCTGAGCTTGCTGTGTCCCCCTTTTTTGTACTCATGAAGTATTTAAAGTGCTGTCAGCAAATTGTCAATAGCCTCTCATCAGGTACAGGGTATAGATTAGAACCTTGAATCCCAGCAGAGGATCTGCTCTGCAGACCAGAGCAGATCCTCTGCAGACCAGAGTAAATCTGCCGCGAGGATGGGTTGTTGCCTGTGTAGTAGGAATGCTGCCCACCCCGACTCGCAAGTTTCTTGTTGCAACACATACCTTGTTCTCACTAACACCTGAGGCTACTGACAGTCCACCTATTTTAACCCAAATCCATCTTCCTCGTTAGTCGTCCGGTTCCTGAAACCTGTGGTTGAATTACAATCTTGGTGTCATTATTAAACCTGCTATTGCTGCCATGTCTCTGCGAGGAGCAGTGTGTGATGATATGCCATGGTCCTGTGCCAGTCGTGATTATTAGAAAGGCATTTTAGTTAAATAGAAAAATTACTTGCCAGCGGCAACATGCGTTAAAATGGACACTGTACATTTATCCCTTTACATAAACTGTAACTAGATTACTTGTGCATTTCAAACAAAACCACATTATAAAACACTTGCTGTTTTTTTTCTTTGAAGTAATTCAGTGTAAAAAGGAAAAATAAAGTTAGGTGATTTTATCAGTTTCCATTTTGTGGATTTTTTCCATGATGCAACATTTACAAACATCTTTGCAAAAGTTTTACTTTATTGCTGTGGTTTATCTTGTACAGTAATTAACAGGGAGTGGAGGAGGGAATGTTTAAAGGCTATGTGATACAGGCTATCCAAGATAGGACAGGTCAGCCGAATGAGATTAGAAGTTTAAGATCCCTCTCTTATCTACACCCTTCCGGTGCCTTTGAATACACCCCACACTACAATGATTTAAGTATGTGACTCAGACAGTAAGATACTGTAAAGATACTGTGGGGGAGGCAATTTACAACACAAAAGACCACAAAATGGATGCTCCCAGTGACACACACAAAATATTTCAACCAAACATACACACGAGTAAAACAAAGCACATGCAAGATATCAGCAATGTATAAGAATATTTAATTTTTATTTTCTTTCTCTAAAACAAAAACCACAAACCAGACTTAACTGTTAACCTCTGATGCACCTTCCATTTTTATTTTTTTTTTGCCTTACAAAAAGAAAAGATCTCTCTTCATCCCAGATCCACCATCTCTTAATGCTCGTGGTACTAGGAATCCAGCCCAGATAGCCACCCGGATGCATCACACAGAAGCACTAAGAGCAACAGTTTGGACTCGTATATAACACACCTACACTTTCTCAAATTCACCAGAACACTGTCGCTATTTTGGGGGTCGAAGCAGGTCAAAAATAGGAATGCTGCCTGTACCTGAAGCTCCGTGAATATTTGTGCCCTCACCCACCTTGGTACCCTTGCCCACACTAAACACAGCCTCTGTGCCCGTTTGAACTGTGGATGCTGGCCTCCTGCCAAAGTGGGCACCTAAGGGTTAATGTGTTAAATTTCTTTCTAAACTGAATTTTAGGAGTTTTAGTTTGTATAAGTAATGTAGAATAATAGACACTGGGCTCAGTATTGAGGTAGAACATTTATAGGTATGCACCGAAATTTCAGCCACCGACTTGTATCACGGGCAAAACAGCTGATCAGCCATCCAAACCTGGGCCTGGAAGCCCTCCGATCCTGGGGCTTACCTGGGCCTGGATGGTCACCCATTCGGGGCTTAGCAGCCATCTTAACTGGTCGAAATGAGAGGGGGAGCTTCGTGGCATTGGCTGCTCTGCAGTGTCACTACTGCCAAACGACCATACTAGCTCGGGGGCTGACTCCATGGAGCTCCTCTAACCTGGGCATGCCTGTCTCTGGAGGCGGAGTGCGTCTTTGGACCGTCTGGGGGCTCGAGGCCGGTAGCAGGGCCTACTAGGTGTTGGAAGGCCGCGGCCTTCTTCCGATCAAGACAGCTGATCCAGTGGTCTTGTGACTTCTTACACAGGAAGTGTGCAAAAGGTGGTCAGTGTAGCCGGGTTGCATTGGCTCCTGGTCTCTGTCGGGCTAGTCTCGCCTGCGGCCATCTTGCGTTCTGGCTGGAACTGGTGGCTGCTGCCTGGGATTGAGCTGCCATAACCACCTCCTGGCTTCTGATGTGGCCCAGTGCCAAAGGGAAGCCACATTAGCTACCTTAACATACGCAAGAGCCTCAACCTTTACTGACGTACGGTAGGTGCTGGACATTCAAAGTCCTTTTCAGCTGAGTTCCTGCACTTACGGTTTCAGGCTCAAATCTTCATTTTGGTGCATCACATTAAAACTGTTATCTCTGAATTAAGGTTGAATAACCAACCATTCCTACAATACTCCTGAAGGTGCCTTTTGGATATGCCAAACCGCGTGGAGTGAAATAGTAACTTCTATTATTTTATCAGCCACACTATGGTTTTTCCAGATTGTTTGGCCTGGTGGTTTGCCGATTTTTCGAGCGCTTCCAGCTCCTATTGATATATTGCCCCCAGCTCCCATTGTCCCAGTCACTCTGCCAGGAGCCTTCGCGCATGCTTCTTCCTCCTAGCAGCCGCCGGTAAAGGATGTAGCCCGCCTGCTCGTTGGGAACCACGCACACAAGCTGCGGTCTCGCGAGATCCCGGTGTTAACTCTGCGATCTCGTGAGATCGTGGCTGGTGGATCTCAACGAGCGTCCGGGCTTCATCCTTTGCCGGTGGCCACTGGGAGGAAGCATGCTTGAAGGGGAACAGAGGCAAGCCTATGGCTCGCGTGCCAACAGAGTCGGCCATGCGTGCCATAGGTTCGCCATCCCTGCCCTAGAAAGTCTGTTCCTATGATTACTGGCTATAGGCCCATCAGTGTCAATTAGTATTTGCTTCACCTAATAAGTTAGTTACAAGTTTTTATAAAGCGCTAACAATTTCTGTAGTGCTGTACAATGGGAGGCAGAACTACAAATATACATACAGGTTCAACACGGTACAGTAGGAGAGGACCCTGCTAAAGAGCTTACAATCTAACCTATCATACTTATGTCTTTTCCTGTTTTTTGCCCATAGTTTTTTTTTTTTTTTTGTGTGAGCTGTTTGGCATCAATGGACAGATAAACACTTGTTGTGCACTGTTTTTCAGATTTTTTTTCGTATATGGTCTCCCTAGCAATTTTTGTGGTTTCAGTTTTTAGCCATTAAGTTAAGTTTTAATCTTGCTTTTCTACCTCAATACTGTGCCCAGTGTCTAATATACATTTTCCAGGGTTGCCACCATTGTCATGCAAGACACTGGACCCCATCTTTTGATATTGGGGTAAAAGTCCTTTCTTATTTAATGATTGATTTGTTAATTTTTGAAAGATTACATTTATTTTGAACGGGGGAGGCCCCCATCAGCTCCGGGATCGGACTCTAGGAGTCCGAATCCGGAGCTATACTGGCTTCCTGGGGCCCTGGGCGGCCCTACTGGAAGAAAATTCAGCCTAAAGCATAGGAAGGGTTATTTTACGCTGAGAACAATAAAGCTGTGGAATTCTCTGCCTGTTGAGGTGGTTGGGTCAGAGACTGTACAGACTTTTAAAAAGCGACTGGATGACTTCCTGCAGACACAGAATATTAAGGGTTATAATATTATGTGGGTAAAAGCTTCTTGATCCAAGGAGAAATCTGACTGCCATTCTGGGGTCAAGAAGGAATTTTTTCCCAGTATGTTGCATATTGGCAAGTGCTTCAGACTGGGTTTTTTGCCTTATTTTGGATCAACAGCAGTAGGTTGTGTGGGAGAGGCTGAACCCGATGGATGCATGTATTTTTTCAGCCTATGTAACTATGTACTGCAACGTGTGATGCACGCTACTTTGGTGCCACCCTTCAGTCACGTGTGTGTGTGACGTGCGCGTCACACACAGCGTCTGTCGCAGGAAGAAGACGGCAGCGGAGGAGCGGTGAGTATGGTGCTGCCTGTCTCAGTCCAGCCTCGGACCCAGTCAAACCCCAGCAGACCCCAGACCACAGGCAAACACCAGGTCCCAGACAAGACCCAGGACCCTAGGTCCAGGGCCCAGACCCAGGACCCAAGCAGATCAGCTAAAAGTAGTTGGATCAGTATGTGCATTATAATTAATCGATTAAAATAAAATTGATTTAATTCAACACAAAAATTTTAATCAGTACCAGCCCTACTTATTTATTACTATAACACTGCCATACAATTTTTAATCGTAATCTAATGTAGACCTATTGTACTGTATCCCTGTCTGTGTAATTGTTTGCCCTTTGATCTATTTGCTAATCCTGTCTAGTGTGTACTGATCACTGTCTCCTGAAGGAATTCACATTCCCCCTCATATAGACAATGTGTTCGGTTGACTTGTGTCATTTCTCCCCCTCCCCCCTGTTTCCCATATAAACTGGTCTCCATTTCAAATTAAATGTCATTCTTCACTGCACTAAGTTTTGTTTGGGGAGAGATACTTCGAATTCTACAGCAAGTTCTGGCTGAGGGACGTAAAGCTGCTGTGGATCAACTTTATTTGAGAGATGGGATTGACGCTGTAACAGGTTTGGGTCTGGTCTTCAAGCCGGACACCAGTCAACCCCAGTTGCCTTCATTGTGAATGAAAGTCTCTGCTCTGAAGCTTTGTTATAAAGGCCAGGGACATGAGAGGAGAATCCGACTCCTCTCACCATGTCCACTTAAACATAACTAGCCATGGAGACTAGAGTGTGGCCTTTCACTCCAGCAACTCCAGCGGTGCAGCACTGCATTTTATTTCGCTATTTTTGACTATTTGTAGGTCTAGTCTTCATACTGTAAACTGGTGTTGGGCTGCTAACATGACGGTGAGACTGGCCATTTCACGGTTTCCTCTTTTCTCCGGATTGCTGCACACATTCTTGCAAAGGTAATAGTCTTCCCAAGAATTTGTTGGTGGAAGCTATTAATACACCTATACTTTGTAGGAAGTAGTGAAAGAGTAGGAGGCGGTTGTTTTTGTTTTAATCCCAATTGGGTGGAGGGCACAGATAATCTTTCCTGTGAGGGTGGGACAGGCAGACATCCTGTGCAGTGAGCTGAAGAACCTGTCCCCCTCCCCTCTCTTGTGCCTCCCTTTTAAATTCTGGAGAGGGGAAGACGGCACTGCCTGAGAGGATGTTACTCAGGCTGAAAGCATCCGCTTGCTGGCAGAGAGCCTGGGGAACAGGGAGAGGAGGAGTAGACGGTGGTGGGAAAGGAAGAAACCTGGAGCTGAGGATACGCTGTGCTTAAAAAGGAGTAATGAGCAGTGTGACATTGAACAGGAGCACACATGGTGTGGGTCCAAGAGTTAGAGGATGGATTTTCCTATGGAAAAGGACAGTGGGGAGGGAGGCGCTGAGAAAAATAAGGGTTTAAATAAAAAGTGTGGTGATTCTGAAAAGCACATTTTCTGCTGTTGTAGAACTTCAACACTCCTGATGCTGTATTTTACCCTAGACTGTCAAAGCATCCTGTGAACAATGCTTCTAAGAATTCACAATTTCAAAACATTCCTAAAGAGAAAATCAGTGACTGTCTTGAAATTCTTGGGAAGAACAAAATAGTTCCAGAGAAAAGTGTATAATGGGCAGGGTGCAATGGCTGCCAACGTCTGGAGGCAGTATTGACTGGCAGAGGTTACACGTTAAGATGAATTAGAACAGTGGTTTTCAAAGGACCCACAATTGTCCTTGGTCATTAAGTCACGACCCAAAAATAATTGAATTTCTGAAACATAATTTATTCCACAAAACAACTTGCGCAATATCCTACAATGTATGCATTTTTTTTTTTTTAATTCTTTATTTAAAGAGTCACGTATCCATTAGCATATAACATACAGTGGATAAAGAAGCATAACGATGATAAGACACAGTAACACTTATTTTATCAATTATACCTCGTATGGGAAAATTCCCTACACGAAGGGAAAAACAAAAAATACATAATAATGAAAAAGAACAAATCATAAAAAACATATACATAAACCAAAGTATAAGGGGGAGAAAGGGGAATGTTCCAACCATCAGTTAAGGATGTGTTATGAGATGGGGTCATCCGGGCACCAGCCCGAAACAGGGCAAGACAATTGATTTACTAACTAGGGGGATGCTATGTATTCTTCCCATAGGGACCATGTTTTAGCGAAGGAGCTAACCGTGTCTCTGACCTTGGCCGTCAGTTCGTCCATAAGACAGGCATCAACGATCTTTTCCGTTACTACAGCCCAGGAAGGGAGAGCACTCTGGCGCCACGATGCCGCCAAGGCCCGTTGGGCCGCAAGGGCGAGTCTATTAAATAAAAGTTGCTCAGGTCGAGACAGAGCCGCCAGGGGACGAGAGAGGAGATATGCCCAGGGATCAAGGGGTAGTTGTCGGTGGAATATTTTCTGAAATTCAGCATGAGTTAGAGACCAGAAGCGGCGGACAACCGGGCAGTCCCACCACATATGAATATAAGTGCCCTTATCCCCGCAGTCTCGCCAACAGAAATCACTAGATGTGGCTCCCATACGATAAAGGGATACCGGGGTAACATACCAGCGGAGAAGGATTTTGTAAGATTGTTCCTGGTGAGTAACACAAATGGAGGACCTGGCTGTTTGTTCCCATATATCCTCCCATTCGTCGCCCGGCAATGGATCACACAAGTCAACCTCCCATTTATCACAATACGTGAGGGGTCCCCACTGGCTTGGGCTGGAGCTAAGGAGAAGGTACAATTGGGATATAAGCCCTTTTAGGGGGCCGTCCGCCATACAAAGACGCTCTAAAGTGGTAAGAGGAACAGTTGAGACCCTTTCTAACATCAAAGCAGTAGCGAAATGTCGGACTTGCAGGAACCGAAAAAAGGAAAAAGGAGTCGTATGTCCACGTTCTTGAAGTTCGGGAAAAGTGATGAGCCGTCCACTCTGGTAGAGGTCACGGTACCTCGCCAGCCCCGCTCCCACCAGTCCCCCGAAGTCCGACGCCCCCAGTCCCGGTGGAAACTCTCTATTACGCAGTAATGGGGTGAGGGGAGAGGAAGCGCCCACCAGCGCAAATTTCTTCCTAGCTAGCTCAAAAACTTATCCATTTTACATAAAGTTTTATACTTTATAGGTTCGTTTTTTCCAAAACGTCTAACAAGGCAAATGGCTGCGTGCAGAATTTGTTTAATCGTTATCATTTGTGTCCTTCATATTCCAGTTTGCTTCTCGGTTTCCATCAAGTCACTGTTTAGTGAGTGAACCCCATTATTCCTTTAGAGCCAAGCCGTAATTGCTGCATCTCTGTAATTGCCATTCCAAGTGGAGTGCTGTTTTAAACAGCCCCAGTGGCCAATAATGTAGCACAGTTTTATTATTCTAAGCTTTTACTGTTTTAAATAGTGTTTAGCTTTTCTTATTAAGTTATTCTGTTTGGCAGTGCACATCGGCGTACTGCTGAGACATTCCTGGGTATATTTGGCAAGTCAGTGTGTCTCCTTAGGACCAGAGATGCGATCCACATAAACCGCAGTTCTAGAAACTCAATAAAGGCCAAAAGCTGAATAGATGCTGTCCTTATTGGCCACCAACATACTAACTTTTAATCAACTATAATAATAAAAAGATGGGTCTCCAAAAGCAAATAAAGTGTATGAATTACTGGTTATCTTATACGCACTAAAAGACTTTTCTGAATTCTGGAGTAATGGTATCTAAAAACTTTTTTTTGGAGTGGGGTCTGGTTTTCAGGATAACAAACTGTACGGATCCATGTATGTTGCATATTCAGGTCTGATATCTGTCATCTACCTGGCACCTCCTGCTTGCACTGCTCTGGATAATATGTATGTAATTTTTTTTTGTGAAAGGATTTTACCAGGAAGGATACATTGAGAATTCTCTCGTTTTCAAGTATGTCCTGGGTGGCGAGTATGTACCGTTAAGTGTCTTGCCCAAGGACACTTTCACGGTGACATTATGCTGCTGCTAATTATTTCAAGTGGCGACTCTAGGAACAGTATATGGGGGCACATAAGATACCACATTCAAAACGGGGGGGGGGGCACTATTAATTTTCACCACTAAATCAAAAAACTAAGATTCCAAAATCCCCGAGTAATGTGGTGCAATGATACCTTTTTATTATACTAACCTGTTACATAAATTCAATATTTTATTCGGCGGTTTTCTCCGTCCGGTAACAGCTTCAGCGACTCCAATTTTCGCAAATTACAGTGACCATTCTCTAAATTGTGAATTCACCATATTTTCGGCAAAATTGATTCCAAAAATGTGACAAAAATCAAAGAACCTAAAGGTGAATAGACCCTTTAGTTTATAAGTTACAAAATAACCCCTAAAATGCCATTAGAGAAATACAATTAAAAATAATAAAGTCTGGCATGTAGCCTACCCATTAACCCCTAGAATGCCATTAATCGAGGAAAAACGTGAAATGAATACACTGTGTGCCATGTAGCCTATCCATTAACTCCTAAAAAAAAGTACAATGCACGGGGACAGAGATACAGCAGTCCAAAAAAGTGGGGGAAGCTGTATGTTGATCCCTGGTGGGGGGGGCACATTGGGGGGGCAAGGAATAACTAGGGAGGGCAATTGCCCCCCCAGCCCCTTCTAGAGACACCTATGCAAATGACACTACAGCTAGGTCCGCACAATGTGCCCCATGATGCAGTCACACTGGGTATAACAGTGTATCCTGTGTTGTAGGTTTTCAGTTACAGTTCGGAAAATGCTATGGGAAAGCAATATCACTAATCCAAATACTCTATTAACCCTAAGCCTCCATAAAGCTACATCATTCTTAACCCACTTAGACTTAACCTCAACCAAATCTGTTACCTTCAATCAAACATGGCAATTGTAACTTCTATATAATGACACAATTATATGATTGTGATGAAACTGAAAAGGAAGCAGGTTTTATAAAATGTTTATATCCTACTACCTGACATTCTAGCGTTTTAAGAATTTAAATTATACTTCCATCGATTTAACTTCTAATGAATCACATTTTCATTTGATTTCAACGTAATATTGTTGAAACAACAAAAATGCAATTTAAAATATGTGCAACACTAAATAAGATACAAAAGGGAGCTGTATGGGTCTGTTTGGAATACTAGTTTTAAGTTAGAGCTAAATTATTCAAATATAAAAAATTGAGCGCATAATTCCATATGAATGAGCTATAACGAAGAGCGGAACCTCTTATTCCTCGCAACGGGTGTTTTGATCAAATTCTAGGAATGGATGGAGAAGTTAATAGTATTTGTTTTATGGAGCAAATGGTTGCTGTTTGTAATGACGGAGTAGATAAAATTGACGCCCTGTAGTGTTTTTGCGATTTGTTTCTAAGAACCAACATGCAATTTACTTGCAATACCACAATACAAAAAGAAAGTGGCTCGATCCTCCTTTTCCTACAGAGCACCGCAGTTATGTAATAACCTCCCAGACACCATCAAATCTTCCCCCAGTCTATAGTCCCTTAAGAGATCTCTATTAATATATCTCGATACAGAATGCACCTGTAAACATGAAACAGTGAATATATTTCCTTCATATTTATTTTCTGTTAATCTGTATATTTTGTTTTGTTTTTAATATCTTGCATTTATTACTTCGAATTTTTACAGTCGTTACAGAAATTCAATGTATTTTGAACCCAGGACATACTTGAAAACGAGAGAAATCTCAATGTATCCTTCCTGGTAAAATACTTTATAAATAAATAAATTTTGGTTAATACTTTCCACCTTCCATTCCCCGTTTTGCTTCCTCCAACAAATTGATTTAAAAGGGACTTCTTTTAGTGGGAGATGGAAAGCTGAGTGAGGTGCAGGAGGATAGCCTCAGGAGCCTCGTGCAGGTCCATGTCATACTCCTCACGGACAGATTGCATAATTGCTTTCGAAAAAGTCTGGCGGACTCACATCAGTCAAATGTATAGATCAGCAGCTAGTGGAACACTGGGGAAACGTGGTGAAACCATACTTATTTTCCCACCATATATTCCTCTTATTAATGCAGCATACTTTTCAGTGTCCAGGAAGATAAGGAAAGTGGTTGAGATCATCTTACAGACAGTGTAGGTAGCAGATGAACAGTTGGGTTTAATCTAAAAAGACTTTAACCTCTTTGTGGTGGATGACATGTCCCACAAATGTCCACTCTCCTTACCATCTATGTATGTACAATGTATGTCCGCCATGCTTTAGTACACCCCCTATTTTCCCTTTGCTCCAGTAGTCATTAACCTTCCCAATCTCAATTGCAGTAAATCCTCTAAACCAAGATTAGTCAGTGGAAAGATAATTGTCACTTTTTCCCCAAAATGATATGTCTTCAGATATCAGTCTATCTGGGAGCACTGTTCACCATGGGGAAAATGTGGCTGAACCCTTTAAGGAGGGAGCATACAGACTAAGGCTGGGGTCAGACCAGCGCACTTTTAACGTGCGTTCTGGCCGCACTAGCAGCAAATGACGGCCAATATACGATGTACGGCCGCACAAAAGTCCGGCCGTGCAACGCAAGTGGAATTTGAACGCATTTTTTTGAGAACGCTGAACCGCTAGTACTGACGTACTGAGTGCGCAGCTGCGGCATAGCGGCGTGTTTGCGTGATTAGGAGATGTCAGACGCTGCTAATGTCCAGCCTACATAACGTCCAGACGCAAAAAGAGTTTTATTGACGATCCGTACAAAATCACGCCCGAAAATGCACGTCGTCTGACCGTTTTTGCGCATTCCATGAAAAAATACGTCAATGCATTCGGACGCACTTTTTCAAGTTCGCGGGGAAAAATGCTTTCGTCTGACCCTAGCCTAAAGGAAAAATAAGTTGTGTATATACATGTCTAAAAATATTTCAAAGATTATGGGCACTATTACATTCTTCACGCAAAAACGCACGCAGAACGTTAACGCGTGTATATCACTGCTGGGATTACAATCCTCTGGCATTTTTTCATCCGTCAAAAAATAACGCGTGTAAAACGGACGCAACGTTGCGTGCAGAAATCAGAGTGTGGACTGTTTTTTCACACGATTCAGCCAATCAGAATTAAGAACCACAATTATCTCATGTTAAGTTTTTGCACCTGTCAAAGTCAATCTGCGCATATGCTGCATCAATAAAAAAAACACACACTTCTCAAATTTATTGGTTTGGTACGTGTACAATGTGTAACTATACTTTGCTGCGTATTTTTTTTTGGGCTGGTGTATTTGGGTTCGGCAAGGTCCCTCAGATTTGCCTTTAACATCAGCTTTCAGGAGTTGCTAAAATTATGCTCGCAAAGGCTGTGTGTTACAAACTGCGCATAGATTGTAATACCATCCGCGTACCAGTGCACAAACGCATTTGCGCTCACAATGTTAAGTATAGGACGCGCGCAGTACAGTACGCTCGCAAGGTGTTCGCGCAGGTTCACCCGCGTTAGACGACTGCGTGCGTTTGTTGCATTGACATTGTAATACGACGTTCTGCGCAAAGGGTTTTGCCCCTCGCGTTAATGCGTTTTTGCGTGCGCGCAAACGTTTACGTGAAGATTGTAATAGGGCCCTATTATTCTTTATATAGTGCCAATATATTCTGCAGCACTGAACAACAGGTAAAATATAAAATGTGTTACATTACATTGAGACTGAACAACATTTGACAAACCAATGCAGATGGAAATGAGAGCCCTATTCCCGTGGGAAGTTACAATCTAGAAGGGTTGGGGGTGAGAAATAGGAGAGTACTGCGAGGTGAAATGATTGACTGGTTGGGCAGTCATTAAATGTCTCTCTATTTCAGAAAATAATCGTGTATAAGTTGGGTAAAAGCCCGGATGGACAACACTACAGTGGTAGCCTCCCTGAATCAGCAAGGGGCCACCAAGAGCAGGAAAATTATTAATCTCCTGAAGGAACTAATAAGATGGACCCAAACAAATATTTATCTGGAATATGTGCGGTTCACAAACCAGGAATAGAAAATTCAGAGTTTCGCAGTAGAATACACATATACCCAGGTATATGGAATCTGGTGATGGTAGCTTTTACTATGATAATGAGAATATGGGACAACCCAAAAGGTTAATATGATGACATCATTCTAACCAGGACATCCTTGAAAACAAGACAAATCTTAATGTATCCTTCCTGGTAAAATACTGTGTAAAAAAAAATTCACAACTGACAAATCTCAAGGTTCATCACCAAAACCTTTCACACCATAATGGAAAGTAGGGATGCACCGATGGCACTTTTTTTTTTTAGGACCGAGTACAAGTACTGATAATTTTATTTGAAGTCATGTGACCGCTTTCCAATAAATAATTTAGAATGCTGCTGAAAGTCTGTCCAGTTTATGTTAATATTGAAATGTATGGCCAGACATCCCATTTACCCACTGCACACCCTGACCACAACTCAGATATATGTATACCTACTCAGACCCCCATATATGAATACCGACTCAGATACATGTATACTTGCAGACCTCAGACCAGATATGCACACTCAGATACATGTACGTATAAGACTCCAGACAAGATATACACTATATTGCCAAACGTATTCACTCACCCATCCAAATAATCAGAATCAGTTGTTCCAATAACTTCCATGGCCACAGGTATATAAAATCAAGCACCTAGACATGCAGACTGTTTTTACAAACATTTGTGAAAGAATGGGTCGCTCTCAGGAGCTCAGTGAATTCCAGCGTGGAACTGTGATAGGATGCCACCTGGGCAACAAATCCAGTCGTGAAATTTCATCACTCCTAAATATTCCACATTCAACTGTCAGCTGTATTATAAGAACGTGGAAGTGTTTGGGAATGACAGCAACTCAGTCACAGAGTGGTAAGCCACGTAAACTGACGGAGCGGGGTCAGCGGATGCTGAGGTGCATAGTGCGAAGAGGTCACCAACTTTCTGCAGAGTCAATCGCTACAGACCTCCAAACTTCATGTGGCCTTCAGATTAGCGCAAAACAGTGCGCAGAGAGCTTCATGGAATGGGTTTCCATGGCCGAGCAGCCGCATCCATGCCATACATCACCAAGTGCAATGCAAAGCATCAGATGCAGTGGTGTAAAGCACGCTGCCACTGGACTCTAGAGCAGTGGAGACGCGTTCTCTGGAGTGACGAATTGCGCTTCTCCATCTGGCAATCTGATGGACGAGTCTGGGTTTGGCGGTTGCCAGTAGAACGGTACTTGTCTGACTGCATTGTGCCAAGTGTAAAGTTTGGTGGAGGGGGGATTATGGTGTGGGGTTGTTTTTCAGGAGCTGGGTTTGGCCCCTTAGTTCCAGTGAAAGGAACTTTGAATGCTTCAGCATACCAAGACATTTTGGACAATTCCATGCTCCCAACTTTGTGGGAACAGTTTGGAGCTGGCCCCTTCCTCTTCCAACATGACTGTGCACCAGTGCACAAAGCAAGGTCCATAAAGACATGGATGACAGAGTCTGTGATGAACTTGACTGGCCTGCACAGAGTCCTGACCTCAACCCGATAAAACACCTTTGGGATGAATTAGAGCGGAGACTGAGAGCCAGGCCTTCTCGTCCAACATCAGTGTGTGACCTCACAAATGCGCTTCTGGAAGAATAGAATGGTCAAAAATTCCCATAAACACACTCCTAAACCTTGTGGACAGCCTTCCTAGAAAGAGTTGAAGCTGTTATAGCTGCAAAGGGTGGACCAACGTCATATTGAACCCTATGGATTAGGAATGGGATGTCACTTAAGTTCATATGCGAGTCAAGACAGGTGAGCGAATACTTTTGACAATATAGTGTATCCACTCACATACACAGGGTTGCCATCAGAAATCTCAGACCAGACATAGATGCTGGGGCAGGTGGCCGGATGCATTTAAAGCATTTTACCAGCGTTCCCCTCCGACTGGCCGCGTTACGAGTGGCCACAGGGTAGTGACACGCTCCCACAAGATCTCGGCAGGAGGCAGCATCACAGCCCAGTGGCCGCTCAGTAACGCGGCCGGACGGATGGGAATGCTGACCAAATGCTTTTAATGTATTTGGCCAGCTTCCTCAACTCCTCGGATACCGGCAAGCCGGCCCAGCGCTGGCTTCCGGGTATCAGGGCATTTGCACAAGTACCAAGTGCCAAGTACTTGTACAAATGACGGTATCGGTGCATTCCTAATCGAAAGATAGATATACCGTATTGCCTGTGGAATTTAAGGAATGTTTATGTTTTCTCCAATCTTCAGGATATTGAAAAGGATACAGATCGAAAAGATTTTTTTTTTTTAAGTGATTGCAATTTCTCTGTACTGTCCTAAATGTCCGTGTAACCCATTGCTGGATCAGTTGTCCAGAGAACCCCCCTCTGGATCTGTTACACATACTTGCTGGCTGAGGGATCTACAGATAGCATAGAAGCTGACAGAAGACGAACTCAAAAAGGTTTCTCTTCAAATGTGACTTCAAGACTTGCAAATTACCACTCTAAATTGAGTAGGGTCCCATGTGGTCAAAATGGCTCTCAGAGTTATCAAATTTGTACTTTTTTAGAAAATATCTGAAGGGATATTTTATTTTACTGGGGATTTGCTGTGGAATATTTGTGTGAAAGAGGCTCAGGCTTCCAAAATTTTGCTGGAACTGCCATCCTAGATTAAGGATATTTTACAAATAGCTAGTGGGGTTTTACGATACCAAATTAAGTTTTATGATGATTATTATTACTAATTTACAGCTATTCCAGGAGAAATTTGCTGATACCAAACGTGATTTTCATCATTAGAAAATGAAATGGGTTAGTACTGCCCTCAGCTGGTTATTATACATTACTTCAAGGATCAAGTCCTAAAAAAAGAAGTGTGGGAACTCACCGGGATTTCTGTCTCCCAATAAGCAATTATCACCTCGCACGTAACACAAACACACACTCAGATCTGATATATTTATGTATATAAAAAAGCAGAATGTACAACAAATGCTTATGCCGGCTATTGAATACGGAGACGTAGTGTATGCAGCTGCCCTGCAAACACACCTTCAGAAACTTACCACATTGTATAACTCTTTCTGCCGCTTTGTGCTACAATGTAACTAAATAACATGACCCACCATTTTGACATGTTTAAAGAGCTAAACTGGCCGTCGCTGGAATCTAGACGCACCCTTCACCTTTCCAACCTGATGTTTAAGAGGTTTACTGGGAAGCTACCACCCTACCTGAATAGACTGCTTCCCCCAGCAGTTCCCTCATCCTATAACCTCCGATCCAGGACCTGCACCTTACTTACAATACCACAATACAAAAAGAAAGAGGCTTGATCCTCATTTTCCTACAGAGCACCACAATTATGGAATAACCTCCCATATACCATCAAATCTTCCCCCAGTATTAAGGGGGAAAAGAGGAGCCGTTCCCGTGAGTTTACAATCTAAAAGGGAAAAGAGGGGCCGCTCCCGTGAGTTTACAATCTAAAAGGGAAAAGAGGGGCCGCTCCCGTGAGTTTACAATCTAAAAGGGAAAAGAGGGGCAGCTCACGTGAGTTTACAATCTAAAAGGGAAAAGAGGGGCCTCTCCCGTGAGTTTACAATCTAAAAGGGAAAGGAGGGGCCGTTCACGTGAGTTTACAAGCTAAAAGGGAAAAGAGGGGCCGCTCCCGTGAGTTTACAATCTAAAAGGGAAAAGAGGGGCCGCTCCTGTGAGTTTACAATCTAAAAGGGAAAAGAGGGGCCACTCACGTGAGTTTACAATCTAAAAGGGGAAAGAGGGGCCGCTCCCGTGAGTTTACAATCTAAAAGGGAAAAGAGGGGCCGCTCCTGTGAGTTTACAATCTAAAAGGGAAAAGAGGGGCCGCTCCCGTGAGTTTACAATCTAAAAGGGAAAAGAGGGGCCGCTCTCGTGAGTTTACAATCTAAAAGGGAAAGAGGGGTCGCTCACGTGAGTTTACAATCTAAAAGGGAAAGGAGGGGCTGCTCACGTGAGTTTACAATCTAAAAGGGAAAGGAGGGGCCGCTCCCGTGAGTTTACAATCTAAAAGGGAAAAGAGGGGCCGCTCTCGTGAGTTTACAATCTAAAAGGGAAAGGAGGGGTCGCTCACGTGAGTTTACAATCTAAAAGGGAAAGGAGGGGCCGCTCACGTGAGTTTACAATCTAAAAGGGAAAAGAGGGGCCGCTCCCGTGAGTTTACAATCTAAAAGGGAAAGGAGGGACAGCTCCCGTGAGTTTACAATCTAAAGCAGAAGCAACATCCCAACACAAGATAGTTATCTGCCACCTCCACTCCCACAGGTCCCATCTGCCACCCTCTGCCGCTTCCTCCCAACCACTGAGGAGGAAGTCAATTCCTTATTGTCCTCCTCACATCTCACCACGTGCCCGCTCGACCCCATTCCCTCACATCTAATTCCTCCCCTCTCCTCCTCCCTCACCCCTGCTCTCACACACATCTTCAACCTATCTCTCTCCACTGGCTCCTTTCCATCCGCCTTCAAACACGCGCTAGTTGCCCCTTTACTAAAGAAACCATCCCTAGATCCCAACTCTCCATCCAACTACCGTCCTGTATCCCTGCTTCCCTTTACCTCTAAGCTCTTAGAAAAACTAGTCTTCAACCGCCTCTCCATCTTCCTGTCCTCCAATTCCCTACTTGACCCCCTGCAATCTGGCTTCCGTCCCCTACACTCAACTGAAACTGCCCTCACCAAAGTCACCAACGACCTCCTAACTGCTAAAAAACACGGCCACTATTCTATTCTCATCCTGCTTGACCTCTCGGCTGCTTTTGACACTGTTGACCACCCCCTCCTTCTACTGACCCTCAACTCTCTGGGTCTCGGTGACACTGCACTTGCTTGGATTGACTCCTATTTATCCAACAGGTCCTTCTGTGTGTCCTTTGCTGGTAACTCCTCCTCCTCATTGCCTCTATCTGTTGGTGTACCTCAAGGCTCTGTCCTTGGTCCTCTGCTCTTTTCCATCTACACCTCCTCCCTGGGCAAAATCATCAACAGCTTTGGCTTTAATTACCACCTCTACGCTGATGACACTCAGATCTACCTCTCTACCCCTGATCTCTCTCCCCCTGTCCTTTCCAAAGTCAGTGACTGTTTATCTGGCATCTCCTCCTGGATGGCCTCCCACCACCTAATGATCAACATGTCAAAGACTGAGCTCCTACTTATTCCTCCCTCTAATGCCGCCCCACCTCCTGACTTCTCGATCACGGTGGAGGGTATCACCATCTCCCCATCAAACCAAGTTCGCTGTCTTGGAGTTACACTTGACTCTGCTCTTTCCTTCATCCCCCACATCAAGTCTCTTTCCTCCTCCTGCCGATACCAACTGCGTAATATTTACAGAATTCGGCCATTTCTTACCGCTGTCGCCACAAAACAACTCATACACGCCCTGGTAATCTCCCGACTCGACTATTGCAATAATCTTTTATCTGGCCTCCCTCTGTCCCACCTCTCCCCCCTACAATCCATCCTGAACGCCTCCGCCAGGCTAATTCACCTCACCCGCCGCTCTGTCTCTGACGCTCCCCTCTGCGAGTCCCTTCACTGGCTCCCCATCCACTGCAGAATTAAGTTCAAAATCCTTATCCTTACCTACAAAAGCCTCACTAACTCAGCTCCCCACTACCTGTCCTCACTAATCACCAAATACACCCCAGCCCGCTCCCTAAGGTCAAACAGTGACCTGCGCCTAGCTTCTCCCCGCATCACCTCTTCCCATGATAGACTGCAGGATTTCTCACGCGCAGCCCCCACTCTCTGGAACGCTCTCCCTCGTACTGTCAGACTTTCCCCTAACTTCTCTTCCTTCAAACGCTCCCTTAAAACATTCCTATTTAGGGAAGCCTACCACCCAACTCACTGACGCAACCATCAATCACTCTCACCTTACAGTCCTCTCCTCCTGTTTCCAACCCCAACCCTCCCAGATTGTGAGTTCCTACGGGAATAGGGCCCTCATCTCCTCCTGTACTGTTTGTCAAATGTTGTTCAATGTATTGTAACCCTGTCTATACTGTGCTTATTGTACAGCGCTGCGGAATATGCTGGCGCTTTATAAATAAAGAATAATAATAATAATAATAATAAAAAAGGGAAAGGAGGGGCCGCTCATGTGAGTTTACAATCTAAAAGGGAAAAGAGGGGCCGCTCCCGTGAGTTTACAATCTTAGGCTAGGGTCAGACGAACGCATTTTTCACGTTGTCCGTGAAAAAGTGCGTTCGAACGAATGGACGTATTTTTTCACGGAATACGCGATAGCGGTCATACGATGGGCATTTTCGTACGTGATTTTGTACGGATCATCAATAAAACCCTTTTGCGTCTGGACGTTATGTTGGCCGGACGTGTGCAGGGTCTGACGTCTCCCAATCACGCAAACACGCAAACACGCCGCTATGCGGCCGCAGCGCACTCTGTACGTCAGTAGTAGCGGTTTGACGTTCTCGAAAAAATGCGTTTGTTGGCCACTTGCGTTGCACGGACGAATTCTCGTGCGGCCGTTCGTCGTATGTTCCCCGGCATTGGACGTCATTTGCTGCTAGCACGGCCGTGATTTCGTGCGGCTAAATGCACGTGAAAAATGCGTTCGTCTGACCCTAGCCTGAAAGGGAAAAGAGGGCCCGCTCCCGTGAGTTTACAATCTAAAAAGGGAAAAGAGGGGCCGCTCCCGTGAGTTTACAATCTAAAAGGGAAAGGAGGGGCTGCTCACATGAGTTTACAAGCTAAAAGGGAAAGGAGGGGCCGCTCACGTGAGTTTACAAGCTAAAAGGGAAAAGAGGGGCCGCTCACGTGAGTTTACAATCTAAAAGGGAAAAGAGGGGCAGCTCCCGTGAGTTTACAATCTAAAAGGGAAAGGAGGGGCTGCTCCCGTGAGTTTACAATCTAAAAGGGAAAAGAGGGGCCTCTCCCGTGAGTTTACAATCTAAAAGGGAAAAGAGGGGCCTCTCCCGTGAGTTTACAATCTAAAAGGGGAAAGAGGGGCCACTACCGGGAGTTTACAATCTAAAAGGGAAAGGAGGGGCCGCTCACGTGAGTTTACAAACTAAAAGGGAAAAGAGGGGCCACTCCCGTGAGTTTACAGTCCAAGAGGAAAGAGGAGCCAGCTCACGTGCATTTACGGTCTAAGAGGGATGAGGAGCCCGCTCACGTGAGTTTACAATCTAAAAGGGAAAACAGGAGCAGCACCCCTGAGTTTACAATCTAAGAGGGAAAAGAGGCGCTGGCTCACGTGAGCTTACAATCTATAAGGGAAGAGGAGCCCGCTCCAGTGAGTTTACAATCTAAGAGGGCAGAGGAGCCGCTCCTGTGAGTTTACAATCTAAGATGGAAAAGAGGCGCTGGCTCACGTGAGCTTACAATCTATAAGGGAAGAGGAGCCCGCTCATGTGAGTTTACAATCTAAGAGGGAAGAAGAGCCCACTCTAATATATAAATGCCTTTGTAATGCGCTGTCAGCCGCACCCATCACAGCTGCTCACTCGACCCTCCTGTCGCGGACAGGACGGCGACAGACACATTACAAACGCATTTATAAATAGAGATACTCTTGGGTAGGACATTGAAAAGCAAATATGTGGACACGGTTTCTGAGCTGGCAACAACAATAGACTGCCCACCGGACAGGCTTAATGACTAGTAAATAAATAAATATGTGAAATATAGCAAAAATATATGATAAATCCTATATTTATTGTGACTTAATAGAGAAATATATGTGTAGCGCTGGTTTTAAACACTGTTGTTGTAGTACTTGTTGTTGGCCACCAGAGGGAGACAAGCGCAATGTATAACACTGGACATTGGGACTACATTTTCCAGCATGCTTTGCGGGCGGGAACAGGAAGTGGGTGGGAAAGAGAGACTTACATCCGCAGCCTCGTGGAGAGAACCGCCAGAGCGGGCAGAGGAGTGAAGAGCGCAAGACGCACGTGAAGGAGATAACGATCGCGACCAGGCCGGAGCGCAGGTGCGGCCTAGCGGAGCTGGAGATCGGTTTCCCCTTTACTGGTCAAAGACCTAGTGATCCATCGCTAGTAACTTTACAGAGATACAAAGTAAGCTGAAGGACCCCGAGTTAGGAGACCGCAGACGATCTAACGGGAGTGCAGGTGGTGAGCTGGACATCTTGTGGCAGACACAGACAAGCAAGACAGCGGATCCGGTGGCACAGAATCCCAGTCAAATCGAGCGGAGAGACGTCCTGGGTCGAGCAGAGCGCAGAGTATCTGGCGGATGGGAGAGAGGCCTTCCCGGCCACAATAAAATAATAAAGCACGCTGCAGTTTTGTCAAAACCTACAGTGCCCCAACGTGACTAGTCTAAGACACACCTGAAATCATTCACTGGCCAGTTGAATATTGTACCCGGGTACCAATACACGCATACACTTACACTTTCTTGGGACACAACCTGTATGGGACTCACACTCCAACCACGAAGGGGTTAAAATTCCTTTTTCTTTTCCGCTACGCGTTTCTCGCATTACGAACTACTGTAAATATATATATGTATATTGTGTTGCTCTTTATATGCCAGTTTATTCAGTAAACTATATAACTTATAAAATCCACAACAGTGCTGGTGTATATTTATTCCCTAGTGCAGGGAGACTGACCCGAGGTTTAAATTCAGCGGCTCCTCCGGGAGTGAGCGCTACACGTGGGGGCTTGTCCGGGATCCAGCCTCTGGAAAAAACGCATTTAAAGGGTTAAATATGGATCCAGACACTGCTGCCAAATGGTGTGAGGAGCACAGTAGTCAGATAGAATTATGTATAGTCATGGATATTCCTGCAGACACTTGGGCCGAAGATCAGATTCGCCAGGCCGTGGCCGCGCTGACACCAGATCATCGGGGGTTAATCCTGGACATTAAAGAGAACCCAGATACCTCTCACACGTATGTTCTTTTTGAGTGGAGAAAGGGTGTTCCAGTGTGTTTTCAGGGCGCGAGCGTGAAGCTGACCGATGAGGTGGAAGTTCAACTGATTCAGCCAAGTGCGCCACGTGGCGATCCTGCGATTGTTCCCGCACCCAGTCCTCTGGCCATGATCGGGCCTGAATTTATAGTGGCTATTGGAGATTTGCTGGCTAAATGTCAAAGAACAAGCCGTCCGCACACTAACTTTGGTTATCGACGGTTGAGAAATTTTACAGGAAACGTACCAACTCCGGCGGGAGAAGAAACCTTCGAAGAATGGGTATAACAGGCGATGCAGGTTCTGGATGAGTGGGACGTCCCTGAAGCTCAGAAGAAGCAAAGGATTACTGAAAGCTTAAAGGGACCTGCGTCAGAGGCTGTAAGAAACCTAAAATTGAGTAAGCAATTGCTTTAGATTATGTAAATGTTCTGGAGGAAGTTTTTTGGTGAACGGAATAGGCTGCAGAGCTCGTGTACCAGTACGAACACACCTACCAGCGAAAGGGTGAGAAAATGACTGAATATATGAGGCGTCTAGATAATATTCTGCACCAGATACTTCTCAAGAAAGGGGCCCAACCGGCCGAAGTAGATAAGATCCGAATACAGCAGATCCTGAGGGGCGCTCAACCTCTAGATCCGGTGATGCTACAGCTGAGAAGCAGGGAAGGTAACCGAGAATTGAAGTACCTGGAACTGATCCGAGCTGTCAGAGAGGAAGAGGCTTTACTAGAAGAAAAATCCTTCAGGAGAGGAGAAAGAGCTTACGCGCAACCTGTGAGGCATAACGAATGCTTGCAGCCTGAAAGTGACTCGTTAGACACCTATGGATCTGAAGTGGACGAACAAGAGCATCTGATCGCTTTTAAATCCACAGAGAATGCTGCAAAAGAATTAAACCTCTCTGTACATGGTGAGTTGCACAAAACCGTTAAGAAGGTACAAGAAGCTCAAGCTGAATTGCAACAGGTGCACGCGGAACTGTGCCGAGTATTGTTGAAGGTGACAGAGACACAGACCGAGATGCAGAAGTTCCTTACTGACATGCGGACAACTGGAGTTGCTGTGGCGTCTGGCCAGGGTCCTTCAACCAAATCACAGCAAGTAAGTGCGTCTCCGTCTTCAAAGAAGAGATGTTTCAGTTGTGGGGAAATGGGTCATTTCCGCGTACAATGCAAAAGCCAGAAGCCTGAAGGAAATAGAGTAGAAGAGTTCCTGAAAGCCTTGGAAGGGCTGCTATCTACCTCACCGGCGGGAAACGCCAGAGGGCACAAGTGAAGGAGCAAACTAGGTGCCCAAAAGTCAAAACCTGCTCCAAAAATCAAGCCAGGACTGAGAGGCCGAGAGGGCCCAGAGTCGGGCCAACTGCTGAGCCTGCCAGGACCGAAAGAGTCACTACCTTAGCATCCGGTCCTACGTCATGGGGAAGCAATGCACACCCAAAACCTACACGGGCCAAGAAGAAGGCCAAGGTACAACAAACTGGGTCTAAATTTCCTGTTAGGTCCTTCCCCTATTGTGCCAATCCAAGTGGAGGGAGTCTACACTAAAGCTCTGTTGGACTCAGGGGCTCAAGTGACATTGATCTACCGAGACTTCTATGAGAAACACTTGAAAGCACATACAGTACCTCTACAGAAATTGAAGGATCTGGAAATCTGGGGTATCGGAAATGAGAAACTCCCCTATGACGTGTATCTACAGGTGAAGTTGGAGATCGGATCCGAGGTCATCGGACAGTCTGGAGGTTGTGATGCATTGGCCATTGTGTGTCCTCGGCCTTCAGGGGCAAACAGAAGTTCCATGATAGTGGGGACGAATACTGATTTGGTGCGACGTCTCCTGACTCCTATAGTACTGGAAGAAGGTTCTACTAAGGGAGTACACCCAATGTTACGTCCAGTCTATCAGAGAATGGTCAAAGAACAGAAGGCACCTGCCGAAGTGGGGCGCCTGTGGAGATTGGAAGGAACAGAGAAGGTTCTGCAATCAGGAGAAGTAACGAGTTTCCGGGCTTCAGTCAAGTTGAACGGATCGCAACCAGGCCCCTATGTGGTACTGGAAACCGATTTTAATCATGGGAGTGAAGCCGGAGTAGAAGTAATCCCTGAAATAATCTCCACTAAAGCTTTGAAAAGAACACGAGGAAGAGTCTCAGTCAGTGTGTGTAATGTGTCTGATTCTCCAGTGATCCTGAAAGCACGAATGCCTATCGGGCAAGTAGCGTCTGCTACTCCTCTCTCTCCTACCGATCTAGGAGGGGGAGTGGATAAAGAGATTCCAGATGAAAGGTTCTACCCCACGGACGCTCCCATCTCACCTGAATGGAAGAAACGTCTTCAGTCCCAGGTCCTAAAGTGGAGGGACTTGTTCTCGAAAGATGAGTTTGACGTGGGCCTAGCTAAAAGTACTGAGCACCACATTCGATTACAAGAAGACAAGCCGTTTTGTGAAAGGTCAAGACGAGTTCCACTGGGAGACTTGGATGATCTACAAGAACAGCTGAATGAATTTGTGATAAAGACGGATAACAATCCTCTTACCTACGTCCTCACTACTGCGAAGCTGGATGCAACGGGACATCGGTGGTTGGCCGCTCTGGCAGGGTTTCGGTTCAGCCTGAAGTATCGCCCTAGGGTGAATAATCGAGATGCTGATGCTTTGTCGAGAAGACCCTACACTGCAGAATGGACTCAGTTAACTCCAGACGGGGTACAAGCTTTGTGTCAAGGAGCAGAGCGCCGGGTCAGGGGAGGGATTGAAGCGGAAGCCATAGGAGTTATCGCTGCGGCTGTTTCAGAGTTCTACTGTAACCCTACGCAGTTGAGGGATGAAAGTCTGCCTACTTTCTCGAAACAGGACCTGAGAGCTGATCAGGCTAGAGACCCTTTGATTGCGTTAACCGTAAAGGCCCTAAATGCGAACCAACGGGAAATTCTGCTGACCAATTCCCCAGATGGGGCCAGATTGGTATACAAAGAGTGGGAACGGTTGAAGATGTTGGATGGGGTGGTCTACCGAACGGGCCCCTCAAACAATGCTGAAGAGACCCAACAGTTTTTTTTTTGTGTAAAATATTTTTATTGGCAAAGTATAAAATACAAGTCGCATAAGAGACAATATTGTCACAATAATGTAGAATACAATCAAAGTGCCTCTTGGTCATAGACAGTGCCGGAATTTTATAATATAACAAATAACAAATTCTAAATGAACTCTAACGAACTAAAAAGGTGATCATCGTATCCTAAATAAACAGCAGTAAAGCTAGTACCAGAATGGTATGTCAAGACAACACAGCCCAGGCTCGGATCTGAATTCACCTCTGACCCACCATAACCGGTCGATTATCCTACGAGACCTCTTGTTCCTCCACCGGTGACCTGTCTGATACCGTTATTGAGCGAAGGTTCGAGGACCATGGACGCCAGATCGCATAGAATTCCTCATATTTACCCAAACTATTGTAGTGCGCTTCTTCTAGAGCTCTGACCCCCTCCACCCTCAGAACCCAATCCCTGATGGTGGGTGCACATTCCCTCCTCCAATATAATGGAATCAGTGCCCTCGCTGCGGTTAACAGAATTGCCAGAAGCGAGTTTTTAAAGGAGGGCATCGAAAAGGGCAGTACATTAAGCAAATAGGCAGAGGGAGTAAATTCCACTTCCAGGCCCCCTAAACGCGATATCTCGTGTGCAACGTCTGACCAGAAGTTTTGAATTTTCGGGCAAGTCCACCATATGTGGACATAGTTACCTCTGGCCACTTTACACCTCCAACAGATATCAGGCAACAATGGATCCATAGCATGTAAAACAGACGGGGTAAGATACCATCTCATAAACAATTTACAATTCGATTCACGAAGTGCCTGACTCCTGGACGCAAAGTATGTAAGTTCGAAAGCCCTGGACCATTCCTCAGCCGAAATATCTACTCCTAAATCTGTTTCCCACTTAAGTAGCAACGGAGAATCAATTTTATAGGCCCCTCTCATTATGTATGAATAAAGATTCGAGACAATATGTCCATATCTATTCTTATCGGTACAGAAGGTCTCAAAGGGGGCCAATGGAGGCAACCCCTCTGTCAACCACGTAGTAGAGCGAATAAAGTGACTTAGTTGGGCATATTGGAACTTCACCATAGACTTGTTCGCTATTTCTGGGCCACCAATCGGTCCAGGGGGAGCAATCTGTCGTCTTCCACTACTGCTTCTAGCGGTATATACGGTTTTGGTAGTAACCCATCCAAAAATGTCGGGGTCAGTCCCGGTGGGAACAGGGGATTGTGAGTCAAGGGTGTCAGGCGGGAAGTCAGTGTAGTCAGTCCTAACGCCACTCCATGTTTCCTCCACAGCCTTAGCAGTGTGCCCAGCAGCGGGTGTGACCGAAGCCCCAGATTTGCCAGCAGTGCCGACTGCCAGGGCAAGGAGGACAATGGCCAAGTAATTCCTGCCTGTAACACATTTTCCCAAAGCTTACCCATCGTTCCTTTTGCATAGGTATGACGAATACTCTCAGTCACGACTCGTGAAAGGTTTACCCCTAAAAACTCACTCTTCAGCACGTTAATTTTATAGAAACATAGAAACATAGAAAAATGTCGGCAGATAAGAACCTTTCGGCCCATCTAGTCTGCCCAATTACATGGATACTTAACCTGGATTTATCTTTTGTTTAGGATAGCCTTATGCCTATCCCATGCTTGCTTAAATTCAATTACTGTTTTGGCCTCTACCACTTCTACTGGAAGACTGTTATATCCCGAGAAAGCTGAGAACGCATCTAATTCCGTCATCAAAGCCGACACCGATGAAAGGGGATCCGTCAAGGTGAACAGCAGGTCATCCGCAAATGCGGCCACCTTGAGCTCCTGTCCCGGAACAGTTACTCCTCGAATCGCCGGATTATCTCTAATCGCCTGCAATAGGGGTTCCAGATACAGCAGGAACAGGAGAGGGGACAGAGGGCACCCCTGTCGAGTCCCATTATGTATCATCAACGGAGTCGATTGTCTGCCATTAACCCGCACTCGTGCCTGAGGGCAGTCGTACAGAGCCCGCAACCACGAACACCATCGATCACCAAAACCCATCCTCTCCAACATCCGAAAAAGATAAGACCAGTCCACTCGGTCAAATGCTTTTTCAGCGTCAACCGAGAGGACTAACAAAGGCTGATCCATCCTGGAAGCATGATGGATGAGGGAGACGGTACGAATAGTATTATCACGGGCTTCCCTGCCTGGTACAAAGCCCGTCTGGTCTCGGGGAATCACTGAAGTCAGGAGAGGCTTAAGTCGTAAAGCCAGTATTTTCGTAAACAATTTTAAGTCAACGTTTATTAAAGATATGGGTCTATAATTAGCGCAATCTAACGGGTCTCTATCCGGTTTCAGTATCACAGAGATAGAGGCGAGGAGCGTCGCAGGTGGAATAGGAAAAGTATCCGAAATAGAGTTAAAAGCTTTAACAAATCTAGGGCCCAGAATAGACCTGAAAGTCCTATAATATAGCACCGTAAACGCGTCAGGGCCCGGGCTCTTACCCAAGGGCGTTAATTTTAAAGCCTCCGTAAATTCCTCTAATGTAAGCGGGTTATCTAATTGTCGGCTAACATTATTATTATTATTATTATTATTATTTTATAAAGCGCCAGCATATTCCGCAGCGCTGTACAATAAGCACAGTACAGACAGGGTTACAATACATTGAACAACATTTGACAAACAGTACAGGAGGAGATGAGGGCCCTATTCCCGTAGGAACTCACAATCTGGGAGGGTTGGGGTTGGAAACAGGAGGAGAGGACTGTAAGGTGAGAGTGATTGATGGTTGCGTCAGTGAGTTACGCGGTAAAGTAGTTTTAATCGTCTTAGCCAAAAACGAGTCCACTATATGTTCAGGGACCCTACTCTTATCCATATTATATAAAGTTTGGTAATAAGCATGGAAGGCTTCAGCAATGTCTCGGGTCGTATTGACCTCGGATCCCGTACTAGTACGCAGTTTCGGGATAAAAGTAGCTTGATATCGTTTCTTCAAAGCACGTGCAAGTAGCCTTCCACATTTATTCCCTTGGGTGTAGTAAGCATATTTCGTCAGTGTAAGGGCCCGCGCCACCTGTGCATTCGTTAATTTAGCTAAGTCAGCTCTTAAGAGAGCTAATCGTCGGAATGATTCAGGATCGAGGTCAGATTTATGCGTCAGTTCTAAGGCCGTGATCTCCCTCAGTAATTCCTCCATTCTGGCAGTCCTTTCCTTCTTGCGCCTGGATAAAAGCACCTCTTAACACACACTTGTGAGCCTCCCAAACCGTCGCGGGTGTTACATCATCCGTGTCATTTTCAAGGAAGTAATTCTCTAAGGAGGCAGTCACCTCCGCTCGCGTCATGGGATCAGATAGCAATGACTCATTCAAACGCCAGGCCCTATGTTCCACAAAAAAATTGTCTATTCTAGAATACTTCTTAAAGGCATGTGAATAAAACGTGTAGTCCTTTACTGCTGGATTACTGAGACGCCAACAATCCATCAGACGGTCCGCTGACAAGAGTTTACGAAATTGGACCCGTAGAGAGGGAACAGATGATCCCCCACCCTGGACACAATCTGCCGGCATATCTAACGAAACATTGCAATCACCCCCTAAGACCACAAAACCTTCCTGAAACTCGGACAAACGTCGTAACACTTTTCGGAGACATTTGGTTTGCAAGCGGTTCGGCAGGTAAACATTTACAAAAGTTAACTTAGTATTGCCCAACATCCCTTTAACCATCAAAAATCAACCTTGCGGGTCAGTTACCACATCTTGCAGAGTAAAAGGCACATGTCGCGCAAAAAGAATGGCAACCCCCCTAGATTTTGTCTCCCCAAAATTGCTAAAATAGCCCGTCGGATAGCGAGCATTGCAAAACCCTGGTGCGGAACCCTCTCTAAAATGTGTTTCCTGAACAAAAATAACATCACCTTTCAACCTCTGGAATTCTGCAAGAGCCTTCGAGCGTTTGGCAGGCATATTAAGACCTCGGACATTCATAGAAATCAAATTTAAATTAGCCATTGAAACTAGGGAGAGAGGAGGGCGTCAGAGCCCGGGACCTGCCCATACCCCCTAGTAGCATAGCAAATAGTACGAGTGATCACCAAAAAGAAAAATCTAAAAACAAACAACAATAACAACACAAAACTTGAAAAAAATTGGAGGTAATGTAGACCTCTGATAGTGGTAAAACCCATCAGAGGACATAAAAAAAAAACACCACTCAGGAGGCGGCCGAGAAAGTCTCAGAATTTTCCAAAAATTCTGGGTGCCAAGCAAGAGTCTCATCCGACTGTCTTGTTTGCCGGACCCGAGCGCATTCAATCAAAAAAATTTGCAAGGGGGCAGAAAATATCCAAAAAGCGTATAAACTTTCAAATGACAATGGCAGCAAAAGCAAGGGCTTCCCTCACGGTTCTGGGTCTGGCTCAGAAGGGGTCGCTGCAGAGGGCTTGCCTTTACGTTTTTTTTTCGCCTGTTGAGTCCAGCGGGGTCGCTGTGGGAAGGGTAGAGTGTCAGATGGCGACGGCGAACCATACCAGTCTGGGATGTCGACTTCTGGGAGTCCAAAAACACGCACAAAGTCCGGAATGTCCTCAGGACACGCAACAGAATGAACTTGGTTGTTATGCGTCACCTGTAAAGATAGTGGGAATCCCCATCGGTAACGAATATCACGTTCCTGGAGCGCTTCAGTTAACGGTTTCAGAGCCCTCCGTGCCTGTAAAGTGGTCCAGGAAACATCTTGGAAGAAAAGTATCACTTGACCGTCCACTTTAATTTCCGAAGTTTTGCGTGCTGCTCGGAGAATTTCCTCTTTCAGTGTAAAATCTTGCAAGCGACAGATAATATCACGAGGTGCGTCATTTTGTGATCCCCTCGGCCGCAGTGCACAGTGAGCTCTATCCAGAACTAATATTTCCTCTCCAGATCGACCCAGGATATCATTAAAAAGACCACGGAGTAGCTCTTTAACATCTTCCTTGCCAGAGTCTGCTTCCGGGTAACCTTTTATGCGAAGATGGTTTCGTCTGCCTCTATTATCAATATCATCCAGGTGTCTATGCAGCGTGGCCAGCTGTTTAGCTTGCGTTAGCATTTGACCATTTAATCGTTCCACATGAGAAAATAACGCATCTCTGTCCTCTTCCAAGTCCACTACGCGGCCTCCCAACTGCTTCAAATCAGACCCCAGTTCATCAAATTTAGTATTAAAATTGCGCTCCATTTGAGTAAACTGAGCAGCCAAATCCGTTTTGGTCGGCAAACTCTGTAATAAGGCCCGCAGTTCGTGGTCCATATCGCTCCCTTTTGTTGCTGAATCTAATCGTGGCGGGGAGGCCTCCTGATCTGAGTCGCCGGGCGCCATTTTGGATCCCTTACCGGAGGTCCGCGGCTGAGATGTATCTCCCAAGAACGGTAAAATGGAGGATCGGCGTTGGGTCCCCGCAGTCCCCGAGAGTCCTGGGGTAGTAAGTGTATTTTTCCGCTGTGCCATTGCTGTTATTTCTGCCCCGAAATGACAATCTGTGCACTCGGGCCTGGGAGCTCAGCACTCACACATCCAGCTCTCTCTGTGTTCCGGCCACGCCTCTGAGACCCAACAGTTGTTCCTTCCCACTAAACATAGAGAGAGTGTACTGCGGTCGTTACATGATGAACATGGACATTTGGGCGCAGAGAGAACTTTTAAGCTGGTGCGAGACAGATTCTATTGGCCTTGCATGAGAACTGAAGTGGAAAGTTACTGCCATTCATGTCTGAGGTGTATCCAAAGGAAGACCCTACCGACCCGAACCGCTCCAATGAGCCATCTACAAAACAGAGGTAGTGTAGCGATAACAATATCCTTCTTGAGTATGATGGATTTCAAAACTTTTCATAATCCTCTTCAGAGTATCCCTCAAATGAAGAGAGAAAAAGACATCATAGTGCGACCCATATATCACTTAGTGAAAAGGATAGATGAATAGATCTCACTCACATGAAGTGGAACCCTCCTGGTTCTGGGTCAATCGTTTTTAGGGTCGTTCACTGGCCACCCAAGTGTCCCTCTTAGAAAGGATCGGTTCTCCTGGCGAGGATAGATTATCCGGAGGTTACTGAATCCAAAGAGTCCACTCGAAGGGGCCCATAAAAAACTCCAAAGAATATAGGGTAAATGAAAACATTAAAAATGTTTTTAAATGAATAAAAAATTTAATAACAAATAAAAACAAAAACAATAAGCCAGGACGCGTTTCGCCAAGATAGATAATGTATCAAAAGGCTTCCTCAGCTGGCTGCTGTTTGACATGAATTATACACTGGTTTAAATAGCCATATTCATTTACCCTTAGCCAATCCCCCTCCACTTTTTGGCGGGAAAATTAGCATATCCAATAGGAAAGAGACTTTCTTTTTCTTCTACCCAATCCAAATTCAGTATTTGAAGAGAGGAAGTGACACACATAAACACAAATATCTCCACTGAGAGTGTTGTTCACATAATCAATACGAATATGTTTCTCAATAGACAATATATTAAAATATTTATGCAGAACGACCGTATTTTATTAGAAGACAAAACGAAACGAAAGTCTCTTGAAAAATGAAACGAAAACAATTCTGTTTTTAAATCGAAAAACGCGCGCATGCGCGATGAACCCACGGCTCAGAAGGGATCCGGAAATCCGAAAAAAACAAATATCTCCACTGAGAGTGTTGTTCACATAAGACAATGTATTAGAATGTTTATACAGAACGAACGTATTTTATTAGAAAACGAAACGAAAAGCTTTTGTCAAATGGGTCTCCTTTACCGCAAGTTCTCCAATTTCCTTAGGGTGTATAACTTCTTTCCAGATCTGCACATAATGTCTCCAACATAAAAGAGGTTCCCTTTATTAGACAAAAAAATGTCCTTCCATTACGTCTGGGCATACATCTTCCCACTGGCAGTTTCTGAAAAAAACAAATATTCTCCTCTAAACACCAATCTATTATCATCATATTAAAAAGGCAAAGTAGTATTAATTTCATAAAACCAGAAAACATTAAAGCAACCTAAAAGATGTTAACCTAACATCTAGTTTAAAAAACACACCAAATCCAAATTGCCAGTGGGAAGATGTATGCCCAGACGTAATGGAAGGACATTTTTTTGTCTAATAAAGGGAACCTCTTTTATGTTGGAGACATTATGGGCAGATCTGGAAAGAAGTTATACACCCTAAGGAAATTGGAGAACTTGCGGTAAAGGAGACCCATTTGTAAAAAATTGTGGGAGAATCTAAGGAGCAAGGAAGATTGGCGGTTACCAAGGAGATCTTGGACGCGAGAGGGATGTATTCCGTAAACACCGCCGGGCGGATATGACGTATCGGAGAGATAGCGTCATGGTAACTGAATCAGACGCTAGGGATACAGCTGAACGGATGTGATGTGTCGGGTGGACAGCGCCATGGCAACCGAACCAGACGCCGGAAATGGGGAGACGCGCATCGGGGCAGCTGTTCCGAATCCCCTTGTTTACTAAACACTATATATTTGTTGAAGCTTGGGAAGGACGCCACTCCTGAGGAAGTCGAGAAGACGAAACGCGTTGAGTGGTAGACCCCAGAAACCGTGGATTTTAGGGCCTGGACCCGAGATGTATCCCTGGACTGGGTGACTTTTATATGTGCCTTTTTTAAATTTGTTAAGAGTACGTGCAATAAATGAGGATTGCTTTAAATTTGAACTAGTTTTTGTGGTCCGTCACTATTGCATACTTTTTTCTTCCCCTCTTTCTATATGACCACTTGGTTATGGAAAATGAGAAAATAATCTAAAGAAAGAAATTGGATCCTTTGATGAATTACTTACATGCCTGATTAAAATCACCGTTTGTGAGTGCAAAATTAGCAGTGCTATAACACTCAGGTGTAAAGGGGTTTTACCCTATGTGTGTTTTATCTACTTGTATTGCAGATATCCCCCTTTATTTCGATTTTACAGATACAGAGTAAGCTGAAGGACCCCGAGTTAGGAGACCGCAGACGATCTAACGGGAGTGCAGGCGGTGAGCTGGACATCTTGTGGCAGACACAGACAAGCAAGACAGCGGATCCGGTGGCACAGAATCCCAGTCAAATCGAGCGGAGAGACGTCCTGGGTCGAGCGGAGCGCAGAGTATCTGGCGGATGGGAGAGAGGCCTTCCCGGCCACAATAAAATAATAAAGCACGCTGCAGTTTTGTCAAAACCTACAGGGCCCCAACATGACTAGTCGAAGACACACCTGAAATCATTCACTGGCCAGTTGAATATTGTACCCGGGTACCAATACACGCATACACTTACACTTTCTTGGGACACAACCTGTACGGGACTCACACTCCAACCACGAAGGGGTTAAAATTCCTTTTTCTTTTCCGCTACGCGTTTCTCACATTACGAACTACTGTAAATATATATATACGTATACCGTGTTGCTCTTTATATGCCAGTTTATTCAGTAAACTATATAACTTATAAAATCCACAACAGTGCTGGTGTATATTTATTCCCTAGTGCGGGGAGACTGACCCGAGGTTTAAATTCAGCGGCTTCTCCGGGAGTGAGCGCTACATATGATTGAACACCTGACTACAAGCTTTATAGAGTATGGGACCAAAGGGAACTCTGCTCACTCTGCAAAATTAGTGCAGGACCTGTGTTCCCACACTTTCCACCTCGACTTGACCGCTGCTTACGCATATCCATAGAGATACGAATCTAAACTATTTTACACAACGGACTATATAGAAGTATAAGTAGGTGACATTGATAAAGAAACTTATAGCGATTTGCATCCCCTGCACATTCTGCTTAGTGTATGTAGGTAGGTTTCTAATATCCTGTTCTGCATAGATCATCTTCGAAAAGCAAAAAGGTGACAGAAATAGCAATGTATAAGCAAATATTTTTTTCTTTTCCAATATTTTTCCTACAAATTCAAATGCATTCCCTCAAATCCAGTTGAACTCCTAAATCTGAGGTTAGCAACCTTGACCCTCCAGATGTTTTGGAAGTACATCTCCTATATTGTTCATTTTCTTGTTAGGTTGAATGGAGAAATGTAGTTCCAAAACATCTGGAGAATCAAGGTTGCTGGCCCCCCTGTTCTCAATTAATAAATCACTAGGATAATGAGGAAAAAAAATTATACAGTACAATTTGTTATTGATATTCAACGCCTTTTTCTAATTTAAGCTACCTATCAACAGAACCTAGCTCGTATCTCCGTTACTGTTTCCTGGTTAACCCTTGTATTACTGCATATTGAAGGAATCTCCGTTACTGCTATCTGCTTAACCTCTGTGTTACTGTGTTTACTAACCGGGTTATTCAAAGAGAATCGAAAAGTTACCGCACGTTCGGTGACTTTTCGTTCGCTTCAATTCGGCGCGATTTGGCGATCCTATTTCGGCGGCCCTGCGGTGTATTCAGCAAGCACCACAGGGTCCCTGAAGTGCAAGGAAAACCCGCCGCAAACCCGCCGAACACTCACCGCCAACCCGCCGAACACTCACTAAAACCCGCAAAACAAGGGGGCGTGGCCGGAAGCCATACTGGGCGGACGCATGTAGCCTGAGCTCGGTTTTTCCCGGCTGAGCTCCCTGCTCCAGCGGCTCACAATGGCGGCAGTTTTTGCTGCAACATACCCCTACTGGCTCCGGAACCCCCTTGGTACCAGATGGCACCCAGCAAGACCCCAAAAGCGGCCAAAATATCGCGCCCGGGAAAGACCCGAGATAGGCCGCAAGATGGCGCCCAAGCCTCCCGCGATTCCGTCTCCCCGAAATCGACGCGATCAGAGGAGTGGGAATCTCAACTCCAGACCCTCTCTGCTTCGGCTCCTGCCTCGGGCCTACAACTTCAGACCCTGCTCCAGGATCTCAGAGCCACCATACAGGAGGATTTTCGATCCATCACTGCAACTCTCCATCAAGAAGTTCGGGATCTGGGTGAGCGCATTGATGCACTAGAAGTCTGATAAAATGTGCCTGGCCCACAACGAATTAGTAGACGCCTATAAAGAGTTAAAATCGGTGAATGAGACTCTTCTCCTTAAGGTGACAGACCTTGAAGATCGATCCCGCAGAAATAATATCCGCATGCGTGGCATCCCTGAAACGGTTAAACCAGCAGAATTAACCGTATACCTCCACAACCTGTTTCGCTCCCTGCTACCAGAAGCCTCAGACATGGATTTACAACTTGATAGAGCACATCGTATCCCGAGACCGAGACACTTGGATCAATTGATATCGAGAGATGTCTTAATGAGAGTCCACTTTTTTCGGATTAAAGAGTCCCTCCTGTCCGTTATGCGAAATTCCGCTGGATTGCCTGCACCATACTCCGACCTCTTGTTCTTTCCGATTCATCTGCCGCCACCATGGCAAAACGTAAGGATTTCCTGCCAGTGACCAAGATTCTACGTAACCACCAAATTCAATATCGCTGGGGGTTCCCCTTGAAACTCCTGGTAACACGTAATGGAGTGGTGACCACACTTCGTGATGTCCGGGAAGGCCATGCTACCCTGCAGTCGTGGAACCTGCTAGGGGAATATACACCACTACATCAAACCCCACCATCTCCGCAGAAAGTGTCGCCGGAATGGCATTGTGTAAACACCACGAAGTGAGTCCTGTCTTACTGGTCCGGAATTGCTGGACTCCTTTTTCTTTTTTCATTTATTGGGGTCCCTGCCAGAGGGATTTTTGACGTCTATCTTGCTTGACGAACCGCTTTTCTCTGAGTACTTGAGCGGGAGACTTACCTGGCGGGAGCTCGCTATTTGTTTCTCCCCTCAGTGCCTATTGAACTCCATCGGAAGAGTTCAACCCCCTTTTCTCCCCCTGACATTCCCAGGGTTGACCCATTCACAGTGTGGCCTGGGAGAACCGATGTACATAATTTTTTGGTGCCGTTTGCACTGACCCCCGTCTTTCCAGACTGGGACTTTCTCTTATAATTCTCTGTTCTCTATTTTTTTTCTTTATGTTTCTGTTTGCACCATGCTATTTTTTACATTTCACTTTCCTGGCCAGATACACCGTATGCAAGTGAATTCCCTCCAGAGTAAGGAATCTCTGAATGTAATCTTACTGTTCCCTTCTGATTTGATGCCTGAAGTTTGGGAGACTTCATCCCCCAGATTAATGTTTTATCTGCCCTATTTGTACTTGATAATTGCAATGTAAAATGACTGTTAAAATTGTTTCGTTGAATGTAAAAGGGTTGAACATTCCGCATAAGAGACACTCCTTATATGCAGACCTGCGTCATCACCCCCCTGACGTAGTGTGTCTCCAGGAGACACACTTCAAAACGGCTGCCCACCCCAAATTGTACTTACCAAACTATCCCCATCACTTTCACGCTACAGCCTCAGTTAAGGCGAGAGGGGTCTCCATTTTAATCCATCAGAACGTGACCTTTAATCTACATAGAGTGATCGCTGACCCTAATGGGCGCTACCTTTTCCTGATAAGTGATATTAACCAAACAAAACACACTATTGCTAAATTTTACTGTCCCAATGCTTGCCAACTCTCGTTCATCCGCAAAGCCATGGTTAAATTACTTGAGGTCTCCACAGGGAGACTTATAGTCTGCAGAGACTTTAACCACTCCCTTGACCTACCTCTCCGACCTACTAGATCTCAGCGCTCCTCAGTGCATAATTTTGATGCTCTACTGGCGGTGTTTCACTTGTTTGACATTTGGCGCATTCTCCACCCTAGCGAAAGTGATTACTCGATTAACTCTGGAGCACACAAAACCTACTCTAGGATCAACTTCTTTTTTGTTACTGCTGACTTATTGGCCCTAATATCTGACACTACAATTGGATCTATGTCCTGGTCTGACCATGCCCCCATTACCCTACTACTCCCTGATTCTCGACCACCATTAGACCACTCTCCATGGCGTTTAAATGAATCCCTTCTCTCCAGACCAGAAGTAGCGGAAGACGTTAAACGTACCTTGGAAAATTATTTTAAAGAAAATTCGACCCCAGATGTTAATCCCCTGACTCTATGGCAAGCTCATAAAACGGTGGTGAGAGGCGTCTTAATTAAATGGGGCTCGCATTATAAGAAACTAAATGCAGCACACAGATTGACCCTTCTACGCCAAATTCATCAAGTTACAACCTTACATAAGAAACATCTTAATCCCGCAGACCGGTCTACTTTAGTTGGACACCAAATGCAGCTAACTGAAATGGATAAGCGGGATTATGTCTGGGCGGCTCGCAGGCTTCGTACTAAAATGTATCTATATAATAATAAGGCGAGTAAAATGATGGCCAATAGATTACGTAAGAAAGTGGCAAAAACTAGAATTGAGCGTATGGTAGCTGCTGATGGGACAACTTGCCACCATCCCCAGCAAATTGCAGACTGTTTTGCACAATACTACACAAAGCTCTATAATTTAAGACAAGACACAACTTTATCCCAGCCCACTATCCAGGAGATTTTCCCCTTCCTACAACGACTTAATCTCCCGACCCTACCAGAAGCAATTTCTCATCGACTATTGTCTACCCCGACCCTAGGAGAACTCCATTATTATTATTCTTTATTTATAAAGCGCCAGCATATTCCGCAGCGCTGTACAATAAGCACAGTACAGACAGGGTTACAATACATTGAACAACATTTGACAAACAGTACAGGAGGAGATGAGGGCCCTATTCCCGTAGGAACTCACAATCTAGGAGGGTTGGGGTTGGAAACAGGAGGAGAGGAAGCAAGCAGCCCTTTCCTCTCTTAAGGTTAATAAGGCACCCGGTCCAGATGGCTATACAGCTACTTATTACAAAACCTTTTCACCCCACTTACACTCACCTCTTCTTTCTGCGCTGAGTCACCTATTTCTTTCGGGGAGTGCGTCTAGCGACTGGCTATCCGCTACTATAGTTACAATTCCCAAGACAACGCCGCCTGAGGATAATTGCTGCAAATATAGGCCCATCTCCCTCTTAAATGTCAATGCTAAGCTATATGCTAAGATATTGGCTAATAGATTGGCAGATATCATGCCCTTATTGATTGCCGACGACCAAGTAGGGTTTATTAAATCCAGACAAGGCCCTGATAATACCATCAAGGCTATGGCTCTGATGGATTACGCCACCGACTCAGCCACGCCGTCCTTAATCCTCTCTCTCAATGCCGAGAAGGCGTTTGACCGCCTACACTGGGTATTTTTGGAGCACACTCTCTTAAAATTTAACTTCCCCAAAGAATTTATTAAGGCCATTATGGCGCTCTACTCATGTCCTAATTAGGGATGAGCCGAACACGTCCGAGTTCGGGTTCGTACCCGAACCCGAACATTCCAAATGTTCGAATCCGAATTCGAACTCAATACAAGTCAATGGGGCTGAAAATTCGGTTTTTAGAGTGCCCTCCAAGAGGGCATATATGCTAGATATTTGCCATAAAAGGTGTATGGGGGTCCGGGTAGTGCCCTGGGGGACAGAAAACAAGGACAAAAAGTAAAAAAAAAACGTTTTTAAAGGGACAGAGAGTTTTCCATGAAATAAGGATTAAAAATAAAAACGAAAAATTCCTTCAAATATCGTGCCTAGGAGGTCCCCATAACCTGCCCATGAAGTGGCGGATTTCTAGGATGTATAGAAACACTTGAAAATAAAAAAATGACGTTTCAAATGACGGTAAATGCTTTTCCTTTAAACAACTGCTTGGGGCGGCAGTCTGTATGAAAAGAGGAGACATTTTCGGACACGTAGAAAAAGTTTAGTGATTTTTTTGGCTAAATTATTGTGAAACTTATGCAGGCTTTGGATGAAAGTAACAATAGGTGCTTTAACCACTTGGCTGCTATGGACGCGCTCAGCGCGTCCAGCCAAGTGGTTCTCCTGTGCTACGGACACGCAGAGCGCGTCCGAGCACAGGAGGCAGCAATCCGGCGGATTGCTGCGCCCCCCCGGTGCGGGCTGACATCTTGGATGTCAGACCGTCAATCCGGGACCCCGGCGGGGACATAAGATGTCATCGCGGCGACGCGATGACATCTAATGCAGGCGCCCCCCCCCCCGCATGTGCGGAGGAGGCGCCTGAAAGGGAGAGGGGGAGGTCCTTCGGACCTCTCTCCCTCCCGATCGCCGGGGAGTAGGGAGTTAATACAGGCACCGCTTGGAAGGTCACAGCCTGCCCTTCCAAATGGTGGCTGTCATTAACCCCTGGGGAGCCGGATCACGAATCGGCGCTGAAAAGCGCCGGTTCGTGATCCTTTCCCGGAGCTGGCCGACATCTTGGATGTCGGCCAAGCCTCCGGGAACTCCTCCTGAGGACTGGCGTCATCGTGCTATGCACGATGACGCCAGTCCTGGAGTTAACCCCTAGCTGCCACCAACGGTGGAGATAGGGGGTTTCAATGAACCCCCTATCTCCCGATCCGTGTCAGCTAGGGGTTAATGTCAGAGCATGGCCGTTCCAACGATACTAAACACCACTGTGAAATATAGTTTTTAAAAAAATAAAAAATTAAAAATAAAAATTAAAAATAAAAAAATATATTAAAATCAATTTTTTTTTTGGTTTGTTAATGCAGCAATATTGTTCCCATTTCAATTATAATGTGAACAATGATGCTGCACTAACGATTTTTGTATGCGGTGCGTTTGTTAAAAATCGTGTAATTTTCCCCAAAAAAAAATGTAACGAGACCCCATTTCTAATATTTTTAACAAGCGCACTCCATACAAAATATAACCGCAATTGCTCGCATGTTAAAATGTGAAAAAAAACACTTTACACGTTGTAAATTATTGAAAATTCATATTTTATTGCATTTTTTGTTATAATATACAGACAGGACATGACGTATACATATAATAATGACATATTATGAATCTGCCGAGTCTGACGGAAAGAACGATATATAATATGTCTGGGTCATATACTAAAATAAGCCTTCAAAACACGTTTAAACATGATGAGCAAAACAGGTAAAAATGACCTCAGCACAGAGGCGTGAAACGCCTCAGCAGCGAAAGGGTTAAGGCTGGGGTCAGATTAGCGCACTTTTAACGTGCGTTTAGGCGCACTTAATCACGGCCGCACTAGCAGCAAATGAGACGCAATGACGGCCAATATAAGAAGTACGGCCGCACGAAAGTCCGGCCGCGCAATGCAAGTGGAAAATGAACGCATTTTTTCGAGAATGCTGAACCGCTAGTACTGATGTACAGAGTGCGCTGCGTCCGCATAGCGGCGTGTGTGCGTGATTAGGAGACATCAGACGCTGCTCATGTCCGGCCAACATAACGTCCAGACACCCAAAGTTTCCTGGTTTGGATCCGTAAAAAAAATCACGCACAAAAATGCGCATCGTATGACCGTTTAAGCGCTTTCAGTGAAAAAACACCTCAATGCGTTCGGACGCACTTTTCGACGTTCACTGCGAAAAATGCGTTCGTTTGACCCTAGCCTAAAATTGGGCCTTTAGCGTCGGCAACAGTGCCGTCACACAGTCTCACCCCTCTGAGGATATGAATCTGATACAGGCGTCAGTGGCAGTGCAGCCAAATATTGTGCCTTTGGTGCCAGGCCAGCAAGTGCCATCATACAGTAACCCCTCTGTGGTATTGTGGAAAAGTGCAGGGGTGGACCATGTGGTCAGGGCCGGTGCTAGACTATTTTGCGCCCTAGGCAAGACCAGCTACTTGCACCCCCCCCAAAAAAAAAACAACACAACATGAAACTGCTAAATTTCTTTTTACTTAAGAATAAAGTTTGAAAAGCACCAATAGTAAAGCTAAAATTAATATAAATAAACTGTATTAAACCATTTTAAATTAACTCTATTAAACAAATTAAAATTAACTGTATTGAACAAATATAAATTAACGAAAAAAAAATAAGAGTTTTCACGTAAGTTTCAATTTCAGACACATCAAAATTTCACTTTGCGTGCCTTATCCTTTGCAAATTTTCATCATGCGTATATATATATATTGCCCAGGCCAGCTCACATCATGATGCGTATATATATTGCCCAGGCCAATCCCCTGGTGGAGATAGGGGGTTCATTTGAACCCGATATCTCCAGGCATCTAGTGGCTCACGGAGGGTGTCAATCGAAAGGCCTGAGCATGGCCTTTCGAATGATACCCAACATGACCAGGTATAAAGTTAAAAAAGTAAAAAATAAAATAAAAACATTTTTTTTTGTGTGTTATTTTTATTAATGCAGCAATATTGTTCACATTACAATTCTAATGTGAACGATGATGCACTAATGATTTTTTTCTATGGGGAGTGTTTGCTATAAATCACGTAATTCCCCCCACAAAATGTAACAAGTCCCCATTTCTAATTTTTGTACAAGCGCACCCCATAGCAAACATAACTGCAAGCGCTCATGTGCTAAAATGTGAAAAAAACAATACTTTACACACTGCAGATGATTAAAAATTCAATTTTTATTGCATTTTTTTCATAATATACAGCCAGGACAGGACGTATACATATAAAAATGATATATTATGAATCTGCAGAGTCTGCCGGAAAGAACGATATCTAACATGTCGGTCATTTAACAAAATGTGGCTTCAAAATCGCGTTTAAACATGATGAGCGAAAGCGGTAAAAATGAGCTGAGCACACAGCGGTGAAATACAGCATATTAGAAGTTTTAGGAGGGAAATTAACACTTCTCAAATCTCAATCAGAAGCAGACACCACCCCACCCCCTCACCCTCAGTATAGTCTACAATGTATCAAATTGATTAGACCAGACTAAAACATCTGTTGTTGCTATGACATTTGAAAAACACAGGTCATTTAGAGTTGAGAATTTTTGCACGTACACATCAGTTTTTAATTCAATATCTAATAAACCGTTGCTTATAATATTCTGCAGTAAAGAGTCTCTTTATTTCTAGATTTTTTTGTATTTTTTAAGCATTTTCTATACTTTTTTTCAAATTTCTTTTTTTTTTCGAACTCGTACCGAACACACCCAAAAAGTTCGAAGTTCGCGAACTTTCGAACACCCAAAGTTCGGGTTGAACTCCGAACCGTCTGAACCGAACAGCTCATCCCTAGTCCTAATGCACGCGTATTAAACGCAGGATTCCAATCTACCGTGATCCCCATAACAAACGGCACAAGATAAGGATGCCCTCTCTCCCCACTACTATATGCGCTAGCACCCAAGCTATTAGACAATCTGACGAGATAGAGGGACTATCGGTAGGACCTACCGTGTGTAAATTGAGCCTATTTGCCGATTATATTTTACTGACACTGGCCAACCCCCTCACCTCTTTGCCGACCCTTCACTCTATGCTGACTGAATATAGGAATTTGTCATACCATAAAATTAATGTACACAAAACCCAGGCTCTTGCCTATGGTATCCCTGACGCTGAAATGTCCACCCTTAGATCCCAATACCCTTATGACTGGCGTAATAGATCTTTGACTTAATTAGGAATTAAACTATCTTTTAACAAACCCCAACTCTTTAAGCTTAACTATAAACCTCTAATACATATGGTTTCGACCTTCTGTCAGCAATGGTCAACTGTGGAAATCTCTTGGGCGGGTAGGATTAATGCAATTAAAATTATGCTTTTACCTAAACTACTATATGTTTTTAGAGCTCTGCCTCTACCAGCTCCTATGTCGTTCTTTAAAGCGGTTCTCTCAAACCTCTCTCAATTTATATGGCGAGGTAAACGACCCCGAATTAAAATCGCTATCTTACATCAGCCTGTGGATAGAGGAGGGTTAGGTATACTATAGAGCAGCCCTGATGACAAATCTTGGCCGCATATTTGCGGGGGTAGACCTCCCACAATGGACCTCCTTGATCCTACCCTGCTCGTTTCCACATGATTTTGTGGCATTGTTATGGACACCTAAGACATGTAGACTAGTGAAAGACGACCTCCCGGCCTTGCCCGCGCTACTCCTACATGTTTGGGACGTGACTCGCTCTCTCTTGACTGCGATTCACCCCCTGTCTCTGGCCTCCCCCCATCAGTGTTCACTCACTTAATCCCAGATTTTGATCCTCGCCCATGGTGTCGTAACTCACTCAACACCTTATCCTCCTTTTATGCCTCTCATGATATCCTTTCCTTTCTCCAACTACAGGAGAGACACTCCATCTCAAATTAGGCTTTCATTTTATGAGACTGAGGTCCTGTTTGGCGAAATATGGCCTACTACATCTCCCTCCAGACGCTGACATACTGACTAGGTTTGAACATTATTGCTTGACCCCGTCTCCTGACTCACGACTCCTTTCCTTGATTTATCAATTACTATTAACTAGAACCCCACTTTCACCATGGAGATTTCAACTAAACTGGGAAAGAGATCTGCAACATACACTCTCAGCGGATCAATGGAGGGAATGTTTTCTCTTAGACTGTAAGAAATTTCGATGTATCTCATTAGTGGAGGCTAGGAAAAAGATTTTATATCGTTGGTACATTACACCTGACAGGGAACATCACTACAACCCACATGTACCTAGAACCTGCTGGAGGTGTGAGGAGGGCGAGGGCACTTTCTTTCATACATGGTGGGCCTGTCCCAGACTTACTACTCTATGGGACCAAGTTGCCTCCCTGAGTTCGGAGATTTTAGATGCGGAGATTGTCCCAACCCCAGAAGTGTTCCTCCTGCAAATGTTTCCCGACTCCCTTACTAAATTCCAAAAACAATTATTGGCTCATATCTTATCAGTAACTACTACTCTCATAGCTGCTAAGTGGAAATCAAATGTAATTCCCACAGTGGGTGTTATTAAAACCAGATTGAGTGAGTTGCGATCCTTAGATGCCATGGCTAGAGCTTTGATGGGACTGAAGGGGGTGGGAAAGGATCACTGGTCGATTTGGGACACTTATACCGTTAAAATTTAATGACTAAACCTGAAGTAATATGTGAAAATCCCTTTAAGTGGTCTTGCTGAATATAGGGATACATTCTTGAAGATACTTGATTTATATCATGGTGCTTTTTTAGGTTTCTACGTTTTTGATGTGTTTTTATGATTTTTCCCCTTTTCCCCCCGTTATTTCTGCATAACCTGTTATATTACTTATGTATAAATTTTGTTGAAAAATTCAATAAAAGCTTTATATTTAAAAAAAAAAACGCAAAACAGCTGGATTAACCCCGGGGAACCCTCACCGCCAACCCGCCGAACACTCACCACAAAACGCACCGAACACTCACTAAAACCCGCAAAACAGCTGGATTAACCCTGCCAAACCCGAGCAGCCACCGATCACAGCGCAGAGCAGCCGCCGGAAAAACCTGACACCACAGACGAATGGAGTGAAAAAAAACCAGTTTGCTTGAATGTTTGTAAGGTGAAACGCTGTTTGCAAAGAAACTACAGAACGAAAATGTCTGAAATTTACATATAAGATCCAATGAATGACAATAAAAAGGGCTGTTACAGAAACAAGAAAAAAACGATTTAAAAAAACAAACAGGAATTTTGTTTGCAAAAAAATGCCTAAAAGATCCTAAAAAAATCTATAAATAGAGACTTTTTACTGCAGAATATTATAATCAACGGTTTATTAGATATTGAATTAAAACGGGAATATTTTTAACACTGAAGCCTATGGAATTTGCCTGAATAAACCTGTCGAATGAAACCACCGAACAGCAGGGAAATTTGGCAACTTTTCACTGCTGGTTTTTGTTCTCTGAATAGCCGAAGCATTGCTTCTCTATGGGGATTTCACTGCCCTCGAACAGGCACCGTATGTGCAGGCAATTCGCCACGATTTGGCGAACTGCCTGCTCTCTGAATAGCCGAATGGCCAGGAAAGGTAACCGAACGCTGAATTTCACTGTTCGGTTACCTTTCGGCCACAATTCGGATCTCTTTGAATAACCCTGTAAGTCTTTTTGTTTATTATCCAGCCATCTCAAGGACTGGTTTATTCTGCATTAGAGTTTTCTATTAAGAGCAGATCCGGCCATCTCAAGGCCCGGTCTATCAGTCATGGGATCTTTTGTAGGGTTGTTCATGTGTTGGCCCACACTACTCAGATAATCCTGGCAGGAACCCAGTCTTCACCGACCAGTCCTGTCACCAGGAAGTGACTTCATACTGATTGGCTCTCCAATGCTTAGCTCAAGTAAGTCTTCAGCAGACACATCGTATGACAGTTTGGTGATCTGTTTTCTCCTTGGCAGTTTCTCTAGGACTCCTGTAACCACACAAGGTTCAAGTAATTTGTTGGCTACAGGCAGTGAAGTCTTCAGTATCCTTGACATCAAGCGTTGTGCAGGACTAATGTCCATGCCTTAGGATGGGATGTTCCTCCAATGTAGAACGGCTTTCCACGGCTCAGTACTATCATACTTGGCCTTCTTACAAAGATTCTTCACTATCCTGACGGCCAATTTCACTTTGGCATTGGCTTGCAAATTCTGCGGGAATGAGGTACCATGCTCAAATACCCAATCTGTAGAGAACCGCCTGAATTGCTCACATGCAAATTGAGGTCCATTGTCTGAGATTACCCTATCTAGGTGGCCATAACGTGCAAATTGAGCATTACAACGCTTGATTGTAGTATCAGCAAACAGGTCAGGAAGTAGCTCAATCTCCAAAAAGTCAGAATAGTGATCAACAATTAGTAGAAAATCTTGCCCAGTATAATTCAGTAAATCCATGCCTACAGTTTGCAAAGGCTGGGTGGGCAACACATGCGACTTCATGGGTTCTTTCTGTTGTGGCTGTGCATATTTATTGCATGCTGAGCAATGGCTAACAAAGTCTCTAATCTCATTCTGCATGTTGAGCCAGTATAGGGTATCTCGTGCTTACCAATAGAATGCTGCTCCGCCAATGTGACTAGCATGAATACATATCAGCATCTCCGATCTTAAAGATTTAGGAATGATGACCCTTGGCCCCTTTGAATAGTGCACCATCCTGAATGTCAATTTTGTCTCTGAAAGTCCAATATTCCCTCACAGTTAATGGCACCTCTGCCTTGGAATCAGGCCAACCATTCAGAATAACATATTTAAGCAATCATTGGTCAGTGACATTCAAATAGACTGAATGATTAATCTGCGACAGGACATTCAGGTCCCGTTGAACATTGCACATCCATCTGCTGTAGCTCTGCTAAAATTATCACTAATGTCCATTTCCGGTCTAGGTTTATAGACAACATTTAGGCAATAGTTTTGAAGCATGAGCAACATGCTCTGTAGGCATTTGGGTGCACACAAAAGTGGTTTCTTGAAAACTGAAATCAGAAGCTTATGGTCAGTTTCTACCGTGATCTTGTTGCGACCATAGAGGTAGTGGTGAATGCGCTGGCAGGAAAAAACTATGCTTTTCTATTTGTTCGTAGTTTTGCTCGGCAAAGCCTGAAATACACTGAGCGCGATGCGACGCACAGCGCCTGTAGTTGACGCTGGGCGACGAGACAAGCTAGTGTGTCCAGGTTTTTCCATCTCCCTCGCTCAGGCCGCATCATGATGTGGCGCTGAGCGACGGGAGTTGGAAAAATCCAACTGTCCCCTCATCGGAGCGTCGCGTTAAGAGGAGGGGCAGGATCTGCACAACACGGCGCTTGTGCCGTGTCCTGTAGATGCCTCCCACCTACCATCACGTCTGGTTAGAGGTCTGTGTGGGCATGATCTGAGGTCTATATATGTATCTGTGGGCATGATCTGAGGTCTATATATGTATCTGTGTAACGGTTGGTGGGGTGGTCTGAACCCAGTAATGTGGGGATTCACAGGGCAGACAGACAAGAGGGACCAGGACGTTTGGAAGACACAGGGACTGTACCTTGGGGTGGCAAACAAGACACAAGGGGGACTCCAGGGGAGGTACAATAGTGTTACAAAAGAGTGGTCGAGACGGTCCTTTGGTCAGAGGCTGGTAGAAGTCGGGTAATCAGTTATCAAGCTGGGGGTCTGGTACACAGGAAGTCTATAGATATTTCAGGGAGCTTCAGGAGACACGTCTGTTACACACACACAGTGGCGTCACTAGGGTTGGTGTCATCCGGTGCGGTAACTTATGGTGTCACCCCCCCCCCCGAGTTTTAAGGTTTTTTTTAAACTACTCTTACTCATAAATCAGTACTCCCATATAACACTGAATGCTCATACTCACAGCGCACATTACTGTGAGGTTTATTGCTGTGGAGCTCTCTCATATGCTCACACACAAATTTTGGCGAACTGCCAGCAAGTACAGTGCCTGTTCGAAGGCAGTGAAAGTGAAGGCACACATGGATATATATTGCCCCAGCTCACATATGGATATATTGCCCCAGCTCACAATTATATATTGCCCTCAGCAGCTCAAACATGGATATAAATTGCCCCCAGCAGCTCAAACATGGATATAAATTGCCCCAGTAGCTCAAACATGGATATATATTGCCCCTGTAGCTCAAACATGGATATACATTGCCCCCAGTAGCTCACACATTGAAATACATTGCCCCTAGTAGCTCACACATTGATATATATTGCCCCCAGTAGCTCACACATTGATATATATTGCCCAGCTCACACATGGATATATATTGCCCCAGCTCACATATGGATATATATTGCCCCAGCTCACATATGGATGTATATTGCCCCTGCTCACACATGGATGTATATTGCCCCAGCTCACACATGGATGTATAGTGCCCAGCTCACACATGGATGTATATTGCCCAGCTCACACATGGATGTATATTGCCCAGCTCACACATGGATGTATAGTGGTGAATTACTGATTATATTATATCTCTGGAAATTGCCTGCCAGAAAAATGTTAGTGAAAATAACATACACAGTGAATGTTGCTTAGAAATTGGTGGAATAGAACATTTTATTTATTTAGATTTTCATTTCTGAAAGAAAATGGGTCACAAATCGACCGACAAGAGTGGACTCGCAGGACCACACCAAAAGAGCTTCGTACTAGTAAAGAGACAGAGTCCACACTAAACTGTACACTTGTTAACTGCAAAAATCCGGAGGGGAAAGAAAAGAGGAGGAAACAAGGGGGGGGGGTTGTGCAGTGCTTCTCTGTGAGGAGGGGTAGATGTCTCAGTAAAAACGAAAAAAAAAAAAAGGGGGGACACCCCCAACAAGGTGAGGAAGTAGAAAGGAAAGGGAGAAGTGACAAAAGCCATGTCCGTGACTCTCCTGGCGCGCTCCCGGAGGAGGCCATGGAGGGGTACTGTCACGTGGCCCGGGGATACGAGGGCCAGGCATGGCAAGTATGCCATGATGGCACGCCCCAGGGTCACCCGGAAAAGAAAAGAAAGGAAAAAAAAGGGGGGGACATCAACCTCAGCTGGACGCGTTTCCTAGGGGAACACAAACAGGAGAGAGGGGGAGAAAAGCTGTACGCCATAAAGAGTCGGGATAGTAGCCACAACTTAATAATAAGTCCCTGTCTCAAGCCGGGTTGCCCGGGGGTGGTGTGGGGCCCGCAGGTGATCGTGCGGCCGCCTGACACGAGAGAGCTGGAGGTAGACCGAGGGAGTGCAGGTGATCTTCAGCCTCAGCTGATGAAGTGGCCACCAGTGCTTGCCCATCGCCTGTGGTGATGATGAGAGAGCCAGAGGCACCCCACTTATAGCTGATATCGTGCGTGCGGAGGAGGGTGGTAACAGGCCGAAATTGCTGGCAGGTGGCAAGTAACATGAAAGGCAGGTCCCGGAATATGGCGATTGAGGCCCCCTCAAAAAGGACTGCGGGCACATTCCGCACTGCCCGAAAAACCGCGTAGTACACGGCCATAACTCTGAGCGAACGATCACGTCGCGCGACGCTTTTGCTGGGACCAAGGCCGCTTTCCGCATGCGGAGTGCCGCGAGGACAGAGTCCCGCGAGTATTCCGTAGAGTGGAGAACTGACTCCAGAAATCGCGTAGCATACAGTAATATGTCCGAGTCTGGTTCCGTCTCCGGGACCCCCCGGATCTTCAGGTTTCGGCGTCTGTGCCTCGCTTCTAATGCCATCACGGCTGATTGAAGGCCGCTGACCTGCTGCTGCAGAGCGTGTATGGAGGAGGAAGAAACGACTGCGAGCTCTCTACCTCTCTGGTACGGTTCTGGAGATCCCCCAATTGCGTCTGAGTCTCTGCGACCGCCGCGCCAAGGGCCTGAAAATCCACTTGCCAGGATGTCCTGGCATCCTCAAGGAGGGTGCGAATATCACCCTTAGTGGCGGGAAGAGCATCTTCCCCCATGGTCGATGTCGCCACGTGGGAAGCAGGTGGGGCACCCTCAGTCCCCAGAACTGGCAGGTCCTCCACGTCTGGCAGAGCAGGGCGTTGAAGCCGTCGCACCGGTCCTCCTGCCATCGAGAGATGGATATCAGGGGTGCGGGTGCCCTCCGCCGCTCCGTCCGTCTTGGTCTTTTTCCCCATCCAGGTACTGGGTAGCTCCTCGCAGCGCGGGAAGGTATCGGTCTCCTCAGGCCTCAAAATGACCGCCGCGAGACAGGGGATGCGGCAACACAATAGTCTCTGACTCGAGCGCCGGTCTGGAGGAGGGGAGTGAACGGGCTCCGGAGGTCCACCTACCGATAGCCGGCAGCAGTGTCTCTTTGGTGGAGTTTTTCCGGGTCGAAAATCTCAATCGGGCCGCCAATTAGGTTTTCCAGATCGGAGCTCCACTGCTTCACGTCTGTCTCCGTCCGCTGCCGGCCACGCCCCCCGAATAGAACATTTTAAATTATGCCAAGACAAGATCTGTCTATCGATCTACACAGGTAGGTATGTGTATTTTCGTTCTAAATAAAGGATCTTTCTTAATTCCGCAAAATTAAAAAAACAGCACAGAGACCCCCCCCGACCCCCCCTCCTCGGTTACGCTTACGGTATAATAAATAAGGAGGACCACCTGAAAAAGACTTCTTGTAAGAATATACACACAGTGGATGTGAGGAGAGGCAGACAGTCAGCCAGGCACGGCCCCTGCACGCTTCTGAAGAAAAAGGTGCCAGGCGGGAACTGTTAGGGTGAGCTGCCGCTGATGAGACATCAGCGTCAGCCTGTCGGAAAGGCCGGCGTGCCGCTCCCTCTGGCGTGTGGCATCAGAGGGGGTGAGATCAGCAGCCATCTTTGATGCATCATGCCCTTAGGGAGGGTGACACACGACCCGCCGCCCTTAGGGTGACACGCACCATCACCAAAGTAAAACTTTGAGGTTTGAGTTTTGAACCGGCCGCCGGGGCCGCACTGCAGGTTACTTTGTTACTTGGTCCAAAGTTAGTAACCTGCAGTGTGGCCCCGGCGGCCGCCGGTTCAAAAATCAAACGTCTTACTTTGGTGACGTGTCACCCTAAGGGCGGGTGTCACCTGGTGCGGGCCACCCCCCCGCCCCCACCTAGCGATGCTAGTGCACACACACAGCTAAACAGGTTAATGCTGAAGTATTGCTGAAGGGGTGGAACAGACCTTCATGCAAGGCAGGGGTGTGGTGTGAGTGTGTGTCAGGTGCTTAACTGTTTGTGTGCCTCACTGAGAACCTTAAGCATAGGGCAGCACTTAACATGTAGCTGCTTGAGCATGGATGGGGGCACGGTGCATACAGCAGCATAAGCGTTACAATCTGTGGGCTTGATCTGAGGTCTATGTATGTATCTGTGGGTATGATCTGGTCTGGGATATATATATCTATATATAGACCTCAGACCAGATCATGCCCACTGAGACATATATATATATATACACAGTGGCAAGAAAAAGTATGTGAACCCTTTGGGATTATGTGGAGTTTTGCATGAATTGGTCATAAAATGTGCTCTGATCTTCATCTAAGTCACAACAATTTGAAAAACACAGTCTGCTTAAAATAATACAACACAAACATTATATGTTTTCATGTTTTTATTGAACAGAACATGTAAACATTCACAGTGCAGGGTGGAAAAAGTATGTGAACCTTTGGACTTAATAACTGGTTAATCCTCCTTTGGCAGCAATAACCTCAACCAAACGTTTCCTGTAGTTGCAGATCAGACCTGCACAACGATCTGGAGTAATTTTGTACCACTCCTCTTCACAAAACTGTTTCAGTGTAGCAATCTTCTTGGGATGTCTGGTGTGAATCGCTCTCTTAACCCCTTAATGACCCCTGACGTACCCTGTACATCCTGTCCTCGGGTCTCCCTTAGACCCGCGGACGTACAGGGTACGTCAGCAGCGCCAAATCCCCCTCCCGCCCGATACTCACCTCCCTCGTCGGATCCCACGGCGATCTGGCAGGGAGGAAGCCTGCCCATGTGATTTACATGGGCAGGCGAGGCTGATGACGTCGCCACGCTGCGTGGTGATGTCATCAGAAGGTGCCCCCATGTGTTTCAATGGAGGGGAGGGGGGCTCCTTCGGAGCCCTCTATCTCCCCAACCATTGAAGCTAGGGAGATGCCATTTACACCGCTGGAGAGGGGAGAGCCTCCCCTTTCCAGCGGTGTATGGCATTAACAGTTTCGCCGCCGGATCGCTTTTCGGCGCCAATTGGCGCCAAAACGCGATTCAAACCTGGAGGGGGGATGACATCTTGGATGTCAGCCAAGCCTCCAGGTCCCCCCCCACCCACTGACAACCTCACCATATGTGTGAGGATGTCAGTGGGCCAGTTAACCCTCTAGCTGCCATGTAGAGATAAGGGGATCCTAAGGATCCCTTTATCTCCCGATCCATGGCAGCTGGATGGTCATATTTGCCATCATTTAAAAGGCCTGATTATGGCCTTTCAAATGATACCAAACATGACCAGGTTTGGTTTTAAAAAAAATTAAATAAAAAAAAAAAAAAAAATTAAATAAAATAAAAAAATGTTTTTTTTAAAAAAAGTTTTTTTTGTCTGGGGGGAGTTTAATTAAATAGGACCTAGGCTGTCATCTAAAAATAATTAGCACAAAATGGTCAGAATGAGCGCAGCGCACATAGGTGAACTGTCTCAGCAGTGAAGGGGTTAAAAAGCAAACGCATGTTAAAATTGGGTATTTCTAGTCTCGGGACAAACTTTTGAACCTATTTAGCCGGGGTCGTTTTGGATGGTTGTAGATTTTGGGGATTAAATTACGAAAAAGTGTGTTTTTACCATTTTTTTCCTCATATTTCATATTTTTTTTTATAGTAAATTATTCGATATGATGGAAATAATGGTATTTCTAGAAAGTCCATTTAATGGCGGGAAAAAGGGTGTATAATATGTGTGAGTCGAATAAACGAGTAAGGCTAGGGACAGATGAGCGCATTTTCTGCGGCCACCGTCAAAATGTACGTCGATGCGTGCGCACGCATTTTTTCACGGAATACGCTTAAGTGGTCAGACGACCACAGTCGCACAGTCGCAGGTACTCACCAACGCAATTCTAGGGAAATCCGGCTGTTTGAACGTTATGTAGGCCGCACACTAGCAGCGTCTGACGTCTCCTAATCACGCACACACGCTGCCATGCGGCCGCAGCGCACTCTGTACGTCTGTAGCAGCGGTTTCACGTTCTGAGAAAAATGCGTTCATTTGCCGGTTGCATGGTGTCGGCGCACTTTTGTACGCACGTACTGCGTATATTGGCCGTCAATGGCCGTTATGTGCTGCTACTGCCGCCGTGATTTAGTGCGCCTGCACGCACGTTCCGACTGCCCCACTCTGACCCTAGCCTAAGAGGAAAAATTGTCCTAAACACTAACAGCGCAGAAACGTAAAAACAGCAGCGGTCACTAAAAGACGGATTTGTGTAAAACCGCCCGGTCACTAAGGGGTTAAGGTCATGCCACAGCATTTCAATCGGGTTGAGGTCAGGACTCTGACTGGGCCACTCCAGAAGGCGTATTTTGTTTTGTTGAAGCCATTCTTTTGTTGAATTACTTGTATGCCTTGGGTCATTGTCCTGTTGCATCACCCATCCTCTGCGGAGCTTCAGTTGGCGGACAGATGGTCTTACGTTTTCCTGCAAAATGTCTTGATAAACTCTGGAATTCATTTTTCCATCAATGACAACAATCCGTCCAGGCCCTGAGGCAGCAAAGCAGCCCCAAACCATGATGCTCCCTCCGCCATGTTTTACAGTGGGGATGAGGTTTTGATGTTGGTTTGCTGCGCTTTTTTTTCTCAACACATATTGTTGTGTGGTTTTTCCAAACAACTCAATTTTGGTTTCCACAGAATATTTTGCCAGTAGTGCTGTGGAACATCCAAGTGCTCTTTTGCAAACTTCAAACATGCTGCAATATTCTTTTTGGACTACAGTGGCTTCCTCCGTGGTGTCCTCCCATGTACTCCATTCTTGTTTAATGTTTTCCTTATTGTAGATGTGTCAACAAAAATGTTAGCATGTGCCAGAGATTTCTGTAAGTCTTTAGCTGACACTCTAGGATTCTTCTTTACCTCATTAAGCATTCTGCGCTGTGCTCTTGCAGTCATCTTTACAGGACAACCACGCCTAGGGAGAGTAGCAACAGTGCTGAACTTTCTCCATTTGTAGACAGTCTGTCTTACCGTGGACACATTAACATCAAGGCTTTTGGAGATACTTTTGTAACCCTTTCCAGCTTCATGCAAGTCAACAATTCTTGATCGTAGGTGTTCTGAGAGCTCTTTTCTGCGAGGCATGATTCACATCAAGCAGTGCTTCTTGAAACCAGTAAACCCAAAACTGGTGTGTGTTTTTAAAGGGCAGAACAGCTTTCAGCAACACACCCAATAATATCACACTGATTGGACTCAAGGTTGGCTCACTCCTGGCTCCAATTAGCTCTTGGAGAAGTCATTAGGCTAGGGGTTCACATACTTTTTCCACCCTGCACTGTGAATGTTTACATGTTATGTTCAATAAACACATGAAAACATATAATGTTTGTGTTGTATTATTTTAAGCAGACTGTGTTTTTCAAATTGTTGTGACTTAGATGAAGATCAGAGCACATTTTATGACCAATTCATGCAAAACTCCACGTAATCCCAAAGGGTTCACATACTTTTTCTTGCCACTGTATTCAGGGCAGCACCTGTTGGACACGAGTTACGTACCATTTAATGGTGTATTTGTCTATGGTATGTGTCGGCGATACCAATCTATTCAATACAGTTCATTGATCCCTTTTTTTGAATTTATTCAACTATTCAACTTTGATACAATATTTATAAACAATTTATTGCCTTTGGGGCTATTTTACTGCAGTAACCAACTCTGCAGCAACCAACTTGAATAATTCATTGTGTAGTACTGTGTGTTTTTGTAGATTGGGTCAGCACTACATTCTTCTTTATTCAGGGCAGCACCTTCTGGACAGGAGTTACTTACCAATTAAATGGTGTATTTGTCCATGGTATGTGTCGGTGATACCTATCTTTATTCAACACAGTTTATTGACCCCTTTCCTGTATGTATTTAACTACTCAACTTTGATATAACATGTTTTCCAAATGAACGTTCGTATTTAGGGCTGTACTTTCTGGACATGAGATATTGACCAATTGAATGGTTTAATTGTCCATGGTATAGGTTGGTGATATTTAATCATTACCTAACTTAGCTCATTGGTGCTTGGTGTATCCCTTTTAGGACTGAGACCAAGTTTATTATAGAAGTTAGTTAATTGTTCAATCTAGGATCCTTATACTGCAGTACATTAGCTCATCCAGTTGTCTACTCTACACCCTCTATCTACTGTTAAGTGATATTCTAACCATACACTAATGTCTTAAGGAGACCAGCTATCCTGCTAACTAATCAACCAATTAAGTTGTATTTGCTGAATTGAGGATAGGGATAATTTATACCATTTTGGTCTCTCATTATACACATTTTCTCACTGTTTTTCAGTATACTGAGTATTTTTCTATATAGAATTGTATGTCTATTTTTAGAATCAATCTAATAAAAATGTATGTTTAATTTATGTCTTCTATTTGATACCAGCGCAAGTGGTTTTAACCCCTTAGTGACCGGGCGGTTTTACACAAATCCGTCCGTTCGTGACCGCTGCTGTTTTTACGTTTCTGCGCTCTTAGTGTTTACGTCAAATTTTCCTCTTACTCGTTTATGTAACCCACACATATTTTACACTGTTTTTCTCGTCACTAAATGGACTTTATAAAAATACCATTTTTTTCATCATTTCATATAATTTACTATAAAAAATATTGTGAAATATGACACAAAAATTGAAAAAACACCACTTTTTCGAACTTTGACCCCCAAAATTTCTTATGTATCAACAACCGTCAAAAAAAATTAATTCCTTGGTAGTTTCTAAATTTAGTACTGAGTTTAGCAATACCCAATGTTTACATATTCCTCGCTTTTTTCCTTATTTTTGCAACAATAAGTGCAAGTAGCACTTTGCCATTTCCAAAGAGTTTATTTTCAAAACTAGTGCTAGTGACATTGTAACACTGATATCTGTCACTAATTCCTGAATAACCCTCCACATATACATATTTTTTTAAAGTACACAAATCAAGGTATTAAACTTGGGGTATTTTGACTCTTTCCATGCAAACCATTTTACCACAAATCTATGCCAAAGTTTGAGGAAAAAAAAAAAATTTGGTGATTTTTTTTTTTTGAACGCAATTTAAGAATACATGTACTGTGAACTTTAAGGTTTACTGCCAAAAAGCACCCCAAAATATGTTCAGCAACATCTTCTGAGTAATTGATACCACCCATGTATAGGTATGTCGGGTCATTGGGGGCTAATAGGCCTTATTTGGGGGGTGCGCATTTCAGTTTTCCAACTTGGAATTTTCACATTTCGTCATCATGCACCCATGTCCTATTTGGGACATTTTTGAAGCCGGCCAAAGTAATTTACCCCCATCAAACCATATAATTTTAGAAAGGGCACACCCTGGGGTGCTTCAAAGAGTTGTATTTTAACACTTTCCATGCACTAGCTCTATGTCAAACTTTCAGGTAGTCACTTTTTGTGTTATTTTTTCACACACATTGTACTTTAGGCATGAATTGTCAAATCCAGTTATGGGTACTGCCAAAAAACACCCCAAAATATGTTCAGCAACATCTTCTGAGTAAATTGATACCACCCATGTATAGGTATGTCGGGTCATTTGGGGGCTAATAGGCCTTATTTGGGGGGTGCGCATTTCAGTTTTCCAACTTGGAATTTTCACATTTCGTCATCATGCACCCATGTCCTATTTGGGACATTTTTGAAGCCGGCCAAAGTAATTACCCCCATCAAACCATATATTTTTAGAAAGGGCACACCCTGGGGTGCTTCAAAGAGTTGTATTTTAACACTTTCCATGCACTAGCTCTATGTCAAACTTTCAGGTAGTCACTTTTTGTGTTATTTTTTCACACACATTGTACTTTAGGCATGAATTGTCAAATCCAGTTATGGGTTACTGCCAAAAAACACCCCAAAATATGTTCAGCAACATCTTCTGAGTAAATTGATACCACCCATGTATAGGTATGTTGGGTCATTTGGGGGCTAATAGGCCTTATTGGGGGGTGCGCATTTCAGTTTTCCAATTGGAATTTTCACATTTCGTCATCATGCACCCATGTCCTATTTGGGACATTTTTGAAGCCGGCCAAAGTAATTTACCCCCATCAAACCATATATTTTTAGAAAGGGCACACCCTGGGGTGCTTCAAAGAGTTGTATTTTAACACTTTCCATGCACTAGCTCTATGTCAAACTTTCAGGTAGTCACTTTTTGTGTTATTTTTTCACACACATTGTACTTTAGGCATGAATTGTCAAATCCAGTTATGGGTTACTGCCAAAAAACACCCCAAAATATGTTCAGCAACATCTTCTGAGTAAATTGATACCACCCATGTATAGTATGTCGGGTCATTTGGGGCTATAGGCCTTACTTGGGGGGTGCGCATTTCAGTTTTCCAACTTGGAATTTTCACATTTCGTCATCATGCACCCATGTCCTATTTGGGACATTTTTGAAGCCGGCCAAAGTAATTTACCCCCATCAAACCATATATTTTTAGAAAGGGCACACCCTGGGGTGCTTCAAAGAGTTGTATTTTAACACTTTCCATGCACTAGCTCTATGTCAAACTTTCAGGTAGTCACTTTTTGTGTTATTTTTTCCACACACATTGTACTTTAGGCATGAATTGTCAAATCCAGTTATGGGTTACTGCCAAAAAACACCCCAAACTATGTTCAGCAACATCTTCTGAGTAAATTGATACCACCCATGTATAGTATGTCGGGTCATTTGGGGGCTAATAGGCCTTATTTGGGGGGTGCGCATTTCAGTTTTCCAACTTGGAATTTTCACATTTCGTCATCATGCACCCATGTCCTATTTGGGACATTTTTGAAGCCGGCCAAAGTAATTTACCCCCATCAAACCATATATTTTTAGAAAGGGCACACCCTGGGGTGCTTCAAAGAGTTGTATTTTAACACTTTCCATGCACTAGCTCTATGTCAAACTTTCAGGTAGTCACTTTTTGTGTTATTTTTTCACACACATTGTACTTTAGGCATGAATTGTCAAATCCAGTTATGGGTTACTGCCAAAAAACACCCCAAAATATGTTCAGCAACATCTTCTGAGTAAATTGATACAACCCATGTATAGGTATGTCGGTCATTTGGGGGCTAATAGGCCTTATTTGGGGGTGCGCATTTCAGTTTTCCAACTTGGATTTTCACATTTCGTCATCATGCACCCATGTCCTATTTGGGACATTTTTGAAGCCGGCCAAAGTAATTTACCCCCATCAAACCATATAGTTTTAGAAAGGGCACACCCTGGGGTGCTTCAAAGAGTTGTATTTTAACACTTTCCATGCACTAGCTCTATGTCAAACTTTCAGGTAGTCACTTTTTGTGTTATTTTTTCACACACATTGTACTTTAGGCATGAATTGTCAAATCCAGTTATGGGTTACTGCCAAAAAACACCCCAAAATATGTTCAGCAACATCTTCTGAGTAAATTGATACCACCCATGTATAGGTATGTCGGGTCATTTGGGGGCTAATAGGCCTTATTTGGGGGGTGCGCATTTCAGTTTTCCAACTTGGAATTTTCACATTTCGTCATCATGCACCCATGTCCTATTTGGGACATTTTTGAAGCCGGCCAAAGTAATTTACCCCCATCAACCATATATTTTTAGAAAGGGCACACCCTGGGGTGCTTCAAAGAGTTGTTTTTAACACTTTCCATGCACTAGCTCTATGTCAAACTTTCAGGTAGTCACTTTTTGTGTTATTTTTTCCACACACATTGTACTTTAGGCATGAATTGTCAAATCCAGTTATGGTTACTGCCAAAAAACACCCCAAAATATGTTCAGCAACATCTTCTGAGTAATTGATACCACCCATGTATAGGTATGTCGGGTCATTTGGGGGCTAATAGGCCTTATTTGGGGGGTGCGCATTTCAGTTTTCCAACTTGGAATTTTCACATTTCGTCATCATGCACCCATTTCCTATTTGGGACATTTTTGAAGCCGGCCAAAGTAATTTACCCCCATCAAACCATATATTTTTAGAAACGGCACACCCTGGGGTGCTTCAAAGAGTTGTATTTTAACACTTTCCATGCACTAGTTCTATGTCAAACTTTCAGGTAGTCACTTTTTGTGTTATTTTTTCACACACATTGTACTTTAGTCATGAATTGTCAAATCCAG